>APFE030514062.1:11725-92958 GCA_000404065.3 Pinus taeda
TTTTTTATTTGGTTTTAAGGGAATGGTGTGTTGAATTACTGAGGTGTCATAGGACTTCAAGTCCTCATAACTCCAAGAAAATACATCTTGGAATTCTTTGAACATATCGACATATTTTGGTTTTTGATCAAGAGGCAGATTTTTGGATAATTTAATCATTTTGGTTTTGTCTGCTATTCCTATGTTATGTTCTTCAATAGCAGCATTTATAGGCTCCATTTTTGGTTTCTTGGCCACATCATTATCATCAAACATGTCTTCTAATGGAGTTAGTCCAGCAGACAAAAAGTTATCCTTTAGGTCAATGAACTCAGCGTCAGCTTTGGCTGTTTCTTCTAGATGCATATGTGTCAGCTCTTGTATGTTTGCATTTTCAAAAACAATTGGGTTAAGGATTTTTTTAGCTGTTGCAGCTGTTACAACCTGCTGATTTTCTTCTGTTAGTTGTTGGGAATCATTCATGGCATCCATGTCAATGTTTGTATTCGAAAATTCACCCTCAAGAGTGAGGAAATTGTTAATCTGGGCATCATTTTGAAACACTTGCCAATATTTAACATTGTTAGGGACCGAGGGTCTATGTTTTATCTCAGTAGTGAAATGGTGGTTTGGCTCAAAGGGAAGCTTGCATGTACTCGCAAAAGTTGCTAGGCTGTGAGCATGAATATTATGGTCTCTTGAAATTTTAGCAAGCTTGGATTCATTGAAAGAATTGAGAATTTCTGTGGTAGCAGTCCTATAAGCTCTCATTCTATTGTCATTGGTAACAAAGTTACCTTTCATTTGTTGTATAATTAAATCGGAGTCACCTAGAATGGACACTTTTGCAGCTCCTAGGGCTTTGAGCAATTTAAGGCCTGAGAGGACAACCTCATACTCTGCCATGTTATTGGTACATCTGAAATTTAGTCTATAGGCATGGCCTTTTGCATGATTATTATGAGTATTCTGAATCCATACCCCTGCGCCTGCTCCTAACTTATTGACAGAACCATCAAACTCTAAATAACATGTGATTTCTTGTTTGTGGTTTGTATTAAGGGTTTCAGTTATTTGAGGATTGGGAAGACTTACAATTTCTGTTTCGGGAGGTTCTTCTTGTTTGCTGGTTGCCTTGAATGTGTGATAGTTTCATGGGTATTGGCAACTGATTCCTCATTGATGCATGTTTCTTGTTCTAAGGCTAAAGGCTTCTCATCAGTTGGAGGACTGGTGTCATCGTTAAATAAAATAAAGGAATCCATATCAGAATGGATCAAAAATATTGGAAAATTTTGGGGCTTTTCCTCACTACTTACCACATACTTCATCAGTGTTTCCCTGTAAAGTCTCTTTGGTTGCACAAAGATAGATATAGTGGCATAAGAGAGGTCGAGTTGAAGGGATCCTTGCAGTTTTTCTCCCCATGATCTTAATAGGAGCATACCATACATTGTGGGAATGTCAACAACTACCACGTCCATTAGGATTGTCTTGTTGGGAAATTGGAGTAAGGACACAAAAAGGTCTTTGATTAAGCCTAAACATTTAACTTGAATTGAGTCAAAGGAGTACATATCTTTGTAAGGTCTTGTGACATCAAGGTTTAGCTTCTCCATCATAGCTTTGGGCATAAGGCTATGTGAGGCACCTGAGTCAAACATAGAATTGTGCAAGATTTTGTCATGTATGTGCAGACTGACATAAAATTATGGAACAGATCCATATGTTGATTTCCCATTGACTTTTGGACCAAACAACAGCTCAGGGGTATCATCTAAAACATTAACATCATCCCTGACCTGTGGCATTTGAAGTAACCTTTGAATTTGTTTCCTATAAAAATCATGCTTCGCAAGTTTAGAGATGGGGATTAGTATTTTAAGTTTGCCAATCTCTGCTTCTAAGTTAAATGGTTTCTCCAATGGAATCCTTGCATTATCAGTAGAAGATTTTTCCTTTTCAAGAGTGTTTTCTATGTTTTCTTTTTGAATGTCAGCATTATGATCAATGACAGCTTGTGGTATGTCTGCTTTGGGAAGATTTTTAGGAATTTTGCTCCCTCCTTCTTTTGAGAAAGAAGGAGGCAGAGGCTGGTCAATAGAAGGCTGCACGTCTGTCATGTCCTCTACAGTTACTTGATGCGGGTTTGGGACAGTCGTATCGGCTGGTTCTGTTATGATCACCTTGCCTTTAATTTTGTTGGGTTGTTTGCTCTCTTTTGTTCTGTCAGGTGCAAGGACATCAATGGTCTTTGTTCTCAGTTTATATTGTTTGTGCACATCATATACAGTAGTATCATAACCTTGTTTAAAATCAAAAGACTCACCAGACTTAGTCTGAAATTGATTCTCATCTTGGTAGTCCTGGTCTTCTTGAGTTAGAGAAATTTGTTGCTCATTTTTTGAATCTATCAAGTTCATGTGAGTCTCCTCTGTTGGCTCACTAGATGTGGACGCTTCCGCATAGTTTTCATGGAAAGGAGGCCTAATATCATGGTCGGGACTAGCCCTTCCAACGTTTGGGTTTTGAGTTTTTCTGAAATTTGGATTCCTTATGGCATTGGGCTGTTGTCCTTCCCATGATGTTTTCCTCTCAACATTCTCTACTCTGTCTCCCAGCCTATGGATGCCACTAATAATAGCATCTAGCTTCTGGTCGAAGGCTGAGGGTTCTTCCTTGAAGGTGGTTCTTCTCTCAGTTCTGGCTTTGTTTCTTTTGGCAATTAGATTTTTCTCCATGCTAACAACAACGTTTTGCATTTCTGCGAGGCTTTGAGGGGCTCTTTCCCTTAGCTGATAAGCCATTTCAGCATCAAAACCATCAGGGAATTTGTACAGGGCCAGATCAAGTGGGGGTCTCAAGTTCTGTGGTATTGCATTGTAAACATTATTGAACCTTGCACAGTAGTCAAACACGATTTCATGAGGGCCTCTTTTGATGGTGTCATATTCTGATAATATGTGCAAGGGGTCTTTCCTTTTCTCCCATCTATTGATAAATGACTGGTATAAGGCTTCTGGGTCTCCTATGGAATTGGTTGGGAGTGCTCTAAACCAAGTCCTAACGTCGCCTGTTAGACTCTGAACAAAAATTTTCATTCTCATGCTATCATCGTCAATCTTATAGCTCTCAAAGTAGTCTTTCATTTTCTTTGTGTGCTAAAGGGCCGTGCAGGCACTTGTGCGATCAGAATAGGTTATTTTGGTATGATAATCCTGAGGCATAGCCCCGAGATTAGCAGGCAGGTGTAAAGGTGCATATCTGTTAGCCATGTTAACGGGGATAAGGGTAACAACAGGGATGAGAGGAAAAACTGGAACAACTGTGATAATAGGAGTAGTAGTGGTAGTATGAGTAAAGGATGGAGGTGTAGAAGAGGTGCCTAGAGAAGTGGATGATGAACAAGGGGACGTTGGAGTTGAACGGAATAGAACTTTGATAGGGGTCGGAACACAGCTTGGCTGGACTTTTTCAGGACTAGAAGCAGTAGGGTCTTCTTGTTGCTCTTGTTTCCTAATTATCTTAGGGATTAAATTAATATTTTCAAAAACAACTGGGGGATTTCGATCTGGATTTGATCTTGTGTAACGTGAATGCTTCTTGGGAGCCAGCTTCTAGCTTGTTTTTTGGTAATTTTTCTAAGAAAATAGGTCCACCGAGACCTTTAGAGGTCGGTTTCTTCCTCTGTGGAGCTTCGGACTGGTTTTGTGAGATTAACTGAGGAATTCCCCATTGGAGTCACCACTATGTTATCACTCAGGTTGTCCCTAGGCTCCTGAAGGGATATGGCCGAGGTAACCACAAACCAATCATTGGATTGCAAGTTCTAGCCCACCTGCAATAAGAGAGGGCTCTCTCTTAATGATTTAGCTTTGTTGATGATGATTTTAGGCTAGCTGTTGGGTTCAGTGGGTTTTGTTTAAGTTTGGATGGAGTTTTAATGGAAGGAAGTTGCATTCAAGCAAAGAGGAACGCATAGGGTGATAAGTTTCAAACCATTGGGCATGGAGTCATGGATTAAGGCTAGCTGTTGCGTTTTCTTGGTGACAAGAGGATTATAGAGTAGGATAGCTACACATGGAACAATACCAATTGCTGAAAACATGGGATGAAAATCAGAAATGAAAGGCAATTAAGAATCTTTCATCAGCTGATAGAGAAGGGAGGTGAATGAACGGTTGTCTAGGAGAAGTTAAGAATTCCTAAACTAACATTCATATGTGAAAGAAACAGTGTAAACATGATCATTTAAGTATGCATATTCATAACTATTCCTGATGAAAACATGCAAAAATCACAGAAATTGAGCATAGGGTGCTGCCAAGCAAATCCTAAACTATTCTTCCTTTCTGTAATTTTAGATGGTGAAACATAGATGATAAAACAAACATGAAAAACTAAATAGAGTTAAGGAACACTTATTGAATCATGTAGAAGAACAGGAATTCCATAGTCACTCTTCAGCCAATCAAAAACAGTACACAGTTCATTCTCCGGACTCTTAAGCAATCTTTGATTATAGAAATTATCACATATACAGTGCGAGTCTCTGCTCAGGAAAAACCTCAAACCAACAAAGACCAACCCTCATTCTATTTTTCAGGGTGGTATCTATAGGTAAAATATCCAAAAGTATTTATTACAACCACCCTAAACAAGTCTGTGGGAAAAATCTTTCTAAAACCTAACTTATGCTGGAATTAAATGCAAGTAAGTCTTCTTTGGGCTGCGGGAGAGGGAGTTGGATCAAAAGTGAGTTAATGTGGTGTCCTCTATGGCTTGGTGCGGTGCTCCTATAATAACTGTGCATTGAGTTCTGGTCCACTGTTCTTCTGTGGGTTTTAATTATGTAGTGATTTGTGCTGGTGAGCTTTGAATGGCTCCTTAACTCCTTCTTGACTTTCAAGGTTTTCTTTTAATTCTTCATTCGCCTCGAGCCCTGAGAAGATCTCCACTCATACACTTCGCCCCAACACTGATACTGTTTGACATGGATTTTGGCTTCATCTTTCCTCTGACACTCTTTGGCAATTAAATTGGAACACTCTCTCTCTTTGCTGATAAGCTCGAAACTATAAAATCGGCCTTCCTCTGCTTCTATTTTGATAAAAACTGTAAAATTGGCTCTTTTCGGCTCCTTTTCGGTGCAAAATAGCTGCGGAATGAAAAGATTCCCTAAAGATTCCCCACTTTGGCTAATCACGCAATGAAAACTACCCCTGTTTCTCATTCTGGGCTTCCGAAGCTTGATTTTTGCACTTGCGTGTTTTCTAGTTGTTGACGTCAGCGGTACGACAGATGACATCAGCATGCCATCAGCAGTGGGATCCTCTTGTACGGTGATGACGTCAGCATAATGACGTCAGCAGGGTGACGTGGCAGTATGGCAGGGTGATGACGTGGTGGTATGGTGGCAGGAGGCTGACGCAGGCAGGAGGGGATGAGGTGGAGGAGATGTGGCAGGGTGGTGCATTGCTCATGTCACATGAGGGGAAGATGGTTTCCAGTTGGCGTCAGACTGCTTTTTCTATGGAGGTGGTATTTGTTAGGGGCAGTACGATGCAATGGGATGCCGCCAGCTGTCCCGATGTACGTCGATAAAACCGTCAGACATTGGGTGCTAACTAACCATCAAAAAAGGGCGCATGTTATGCATGAGGGCCGTCGGATCTGGGAGGGTTGATCTGACAGTGGATGGGGGGAGAATATGCACGGGTTTTAATGAAATAGCGCATGCGATAAAGTTTAATATTTGCAGCCGTGGGGGGGTTTGGACTTTAGGTTAACGATTAATATGTTTTGGCGCTTTGGTTATTTATTAATAAAACATTAATAAATCCCAAAAATGTGATGCGCGGGGGTTGGTTAATGCATTTGGAAGGGTTTTTTGTGTTTTTGGAAGGAGTCCAAACACCTCAGAGGGGAAATTTATGCAGAGATAAGGGTTCTTACCGAGATCCACGTGAACTTAGCAATTCCCAAGGGGATATTTATGGTTATGTTTCAACCAGAGGGAGGGGATATTTACATAGGGGAATTACTACCATAGATTAGCAGGGGTAAGGGAAATAGATAGGGATTCACATAATAATGTCAGGAGTTAATATGAAAATGACAAGAAAGCGCTCAGTCTCAGAGATCTTAGGATTTAAAGGGGAGATAGAACTTTGTAGAGAAAGTATGGACCCTCCTTGATTAAAGAAGATCTTTACCAAGGCAAATGATATGCAAAATGATGAAACTAAGAGATATCAAGTAGATCTTGACCTCTTTAGGGGAAGTTAGTAACTAATTTAGGGAAGAGGAAGAAGGGGAAGTTAGTTATGCCTCGCTTGAGCTCCTCCATAGGATTCTTGCCTTTCAATACTATTTT
This sequence comes from Pinus taeda, assembly GCA_000404065.3. Classification (NCBI taxonomy): domain Eukaryota; kingdom Viridiplantae; phylum Streptophyta; class Pinopsida; order Pinales; family Pinaceae; genus Pinus; species Pinus taeda. Next base: position 18,081 of record APFE030514062.1, read on the forward strand.
GAATAGATATAACACTTGAAAACACAAAACTGATCACCATCATTGATTCTGCAACCACCAAACTACCTACCCAGCCTACTTACCTATCATTTTTTCTTCTTTTGGTTTGAGTGCACTTAGACTTGCAGACCCAGCATTTTAATTTTTCTTTTGCATTGTCCTCCTATTTATATCTACACTTATTTCTTCCAGGGGCTCAGATTAGGATTTTGAGCACCCTTGCTTCTCTACCTATCTAAGAATCTGCCAAGATTAAGCTGTTTGGACAGATTATTCATAATTTATATTCTAAAATGGGAAATTGAAACCTAGGGAGACTAAGATTAAGCTGTTTGGACCTCCCTTTAGCTGCAAATTCTACAAAAATGGAATAACTCTTCAAAATTGGAATGCAGCAGTTGAACTTAGACTAGCACACTTTCATGGCCTCCTTCTTTGGTGCCTCTTAGCAAATATGGAGCATTGCAGCATGCAAAGTATGACATATTTGACCTGTAAAAATGTCAATCATGAAATATGAGTAACCTGCTGCAGCAGGAGGTTAACAGGTCAGAAGCCTATAGAGTGTTGGAATTGTGGCAAAGATCATCACAGAATATATTGCACATAGGATCAGGGTGGTAGGCCATAGAGATATAATGCACAAGAAGCTCAGAGTTTTGGAGATGTTAGTAAGATTTTTCCTCATATCTATGCAGAATTTGATAACAAACAGGTAGACCATCAGGCATCTATCATTGAGATGGATGGTAAGCTTTGTGATCAAGTTATTTCTATTTTGATTGAGCCTGGATCTAATTATAGTTATGTTATTCATGAGTTGGGAGATAAGTGTGGTTGGAATAAAGAAGTGCATGTATAATCTTGGTTACTACTATTGGTTATAGGTACAAAGAAGTGAGTTCATCATTGGGTAAGAGCTTCTGCATTTGATTTCAATGGTATGTCTATCGTGACACATTTGAATGTATTAGCAATGGGATCATATAGTATGTTGTTGGGCATGGATTGGTCATACCTTCATAGGACCAAGGTGGATTATTAGACAAATTCATTGCGTGTGTGGATGACATTGGGGAACCAAGGGTATTACAGGGAAGGAATAAAGCCACATCAATTACGATGGTGACAATTACATGGGAAAAGAATAGTCACAGGAAAGGGTGCTTGTTATTCAAAATGCACATTTATAGTTATAAAGGTAAGGAGGTTGGGGATGTAGATATTTTGATTAGGTACCCATATCTATAGTAGTTCTAGGATATATTTCCTGAGGATATTTCATAGTTTCCACCTCATAGGGAGGTATACTTTTCTATTGAGTTGGTCCTATGGAAAACTCTGACATGAAAGGCACCTTACAGGATGAGCACACCTGAATTGGTAGAGTTGAAGTTGCATTTGAAGGAAATGTTGGATAAGGGATACATTAGGCCAAGAATATCACCATGGGGTGCACTGTTATTGTTTTTGAAGAAGAAGGAGGGCACTCTTAGATTATGCATTGACTACAAGAAGTTGGACAAAGTCACCATCGAGAACATGTATCCATTATCAAGGATTGATGACTCTTTCAATCAATTGAAGGGAGAAACAGTCTTCTCAAATATTGACTTAAGATTAGGACACCACGAGGCACACATCAAAGAGGAGGACATTTACAAGACAATTTTTTCGACCAATTATGTGCATTATGAGTTTCTTGTCATTCCATTCGGTTTGACTGATGCTCTAGCTACATTTATGTTCTTGATGAATAGTGTGTTGCATTCTTATTCGGATAAGTTTTTTATTGTGTTCATTGATGACATATTGGTATATTATAAAATTGAGGAAGACCATGTCAAGCATTTAGCAGCAATGTTGAGGGTTTTGAGAGAGCATCCGTTATATGCTAAGCACATCAAGTGTCATTTCTTCTAGAGTGAGGTACATTAGTTGGGACATGTTGTCTCCAAGCAGGGCATTGCAGTAGATCCAAAAATAGTAAGGGCCATGATGATGTGGGTATATCCTAGAAATGTAGATGAGGTGAGATCCATCATGAGGCTGGAAGGTTATTACTGGAGGTTCATCAAGAACTTCTTGCATATTTCTTATCTTATTACATTATTGTAGAAGAAAGGTAAGAAGTTTGAATAGATAGACAAGTGTGCAAATAGTTTTGAGAAGCTCAAGAAATTTTTGACACATGGACCAATCTTAAAGATTGCATACCAGGAAAAAGAGTTTGTACTATGCACATAAGCTTGCAATAGAGGATTTGGTAGAGACCATATGTAGGATGGATAGGTTGTACGATATGAGTGACGAAGACTAAATGATCATGAGAAAAGCTACCCCACACATGTTCTTGAGTTGGCAGCGATCATACATGCATTGAATATGTGGAGGCACTCTCTTCTGGGCAATAGGTTTTTGCTGATTAGGTATTATAGTGGTTTGCAATATATATTTGACGAACTAAACCTGAACGGTAGACAGGCTCGATTCCTAGCCACGATTACTGAGCTCGATTTTCAGATCAGGTATATCAAAGGTAAATAGAACAGGGTGGCATATTCTCCTAGAAAGAAGATATAGGTAAATTAGTTACCAAATATGAGCTCTTATGGGACATACTTACATGATAGGATATTGTAGACAAGGTAGAAGGATGTCAGGTATATCGAGATTATGCATAGGTTGCAATAGAGTATACGTACAGGTACATGTACCGATGCAGGTATATGGGATGTCGAGTATCACCGCACGACAGATGGAATGCTTATATTTAGAGACATGATATTGTGTTAGACAATAATGAACTCAAGAAGGTGATCTTGAGAGAGTTTCATGCGAAACAATGAACAAAAGTTATTATTGGCTGAATCTGAAGAAGGACGTAGTGGAGTTTGTGGCTAGGTGTTTCAATTGTCAATGTGTGAAGGAAGAGTGTAAGAATTGAGGTTGACTACTATAGCTTATTGCAATTCCAGAATGGAAATGGAAAGGGTTTTTCCACGGGCTCAATCACAAGTTTGTCGAGGATAGTGAGACAACGTGATTCCATCATAGTTGTTGTGGACAGGTTTAAAAAGGTTACACACTTCATTCCAGTGATTCTACATTCTTAGTTGGTGATGTAACATAGGTATTCATCAGAGATATGGCTAGATTGCATGGTGTTCCAAAGAGTATTATGTAAAACAAGGATCAAAAGTTCACTTCCAATTTTTGGAAGCAGTTATTTGCAGGTTTGGGCATAGAGTTAGCCTTCAGTAGAACTTATCATCTACAGAAAGATGGATAAACTTACAGGGTCAATAGGATATTTGAGGATATGTTAAGTATGTATGTGATTCATCAAAAATGAAAGTGGGAAGAGTATCTACCACTTGTAGAGTTCACTTATAACAATGTGTACCAAGAGTAACTAAGGAGGAGTCTATTTGAGGAATTGTATGGGTAGAGGTTAAATGCTCCCATCAGTTGGAGTGATATAGTTAATAGGGTGTTGATTGGGTAGGACATGTTTGTAGGCATGGCACAAGAAATTCAGGTTATAAAGAAGAATCTAGAGGTGTCACAAGATAGGTAGAAGAGCTATGTAGATCAAAATAGGTCATTAAAGGAGTTCCAAGTTGCAGACCGAGCATACTTTTGCATCAAACATAAGAAGATCTCTTTTCCAATTGGATCATGGGCCAAGATAGTACCACGGTTTTGTATACCCTTCAATATTATTGAGAGGATTAGGCCTGTAGCCTATGACTTACACTTTCTTTTACAGTTCAATTCCATGATGTTTTCGATGTGTCATTGCTTAAGAAGTTTGTTAGATATGTTGATCATGTGATTGACTAGTCTGTATTGTAGGTGGAACCGGATGGAGAATTCTAGTAGAGCCTCAGTGCATATTGCAGAAAAAGGTTCTCACTATTTGGAACCCAACAAATGAGTAGGTTGAAATGTAGTGGAAGCACTTTGGGCTAGTTGAAGCTACATGGGGGATGGTGGATCAGATGCAAGCTATGTGTCCTTCATTGTTTGTCAGTTGAGGCAAATGAGTTTTCGTATATATCTTTGGTATATGTTTTGGTACATGTTTGGTGATATGTTGGTATATGTACATATGTATATTGATGTAAATGTATCCATGAGCTATGTTATAAAGCTTCGTAAGCGGTATGGGTGTCGTATCATTATGATGTTATACTTGTCATATTTCCATGTTAGTTCGTTTCTTAGTAGGTTGATCATTGTAAATACTAAAATGAGCTAAGTTATAAAGCTCCATCAACATTATACTTTTCTATTATTAGTCCTATGGTTATAGGTGTTGTTGAACACCGACGATAGTTTTCCCCTAACGAGGAGGGTTCTATAAAAGCCCTCATGAAAATTCCATGCAATAAAAGTTAATAAACAAAAAATAATAACCATGGTTGTTCGGACACTTATTCCAAGCTGACTATCAGCCAAATCCATAGTGATGGGGATCACTTGTGGTTAATTAATGGCTAAGAAAATTGGAAAAGGAAATTGTTGAGGCTTTTTAAAGGCAAAATAGCATTTTGGCACATTTATTTATGAAAATAACAGAAATTAGGTGAAAAGGGAGGTGAAAGGTCATAGCTTGCATGTGAGGAGGAAAATGAAGAAAATAGAGGCCTCATTAATAAAAAAATATTATGAGAATTATCTCACAAACTTGTGTTTGTTCTGTTTTGGAGCTCTCTCTCTATTTTCTCTCTCTCATATTCTTGGACACACAAAGTTTTCTTGGACAACTCTTGGAGTGTCTGTCATACTTGGAGTTTTGGATAAAGAAGGAAAAGGAACAGTAGGAAATCACAAGAAGACATTAGGATCAACAATTACAACAAGTTTTTCTTGAAGGTACCAAAAAAAACAAAAAATAATAACCATGGTTGTTCAGACACTTATTCCAAGCTGACTATCAGCCAAAACCATAGTGATGGGGATCACTTGTGGTTAATTAATAGCTAAGAAAATTGGAAAAGAAAATTGTTGAGGCTTTTTAAAGGAAAAATGGCATTTTGGCACATTTATTTACGAAAATAATGGAAATTAGGTGAAAATGGAGGTGAAAGGTCACAGGTTTCATGTGAGGAGGAAAATGAAGAAAATAGAGGCCTCATTAATAAAAAAAAATTATGAGAATTATCTCACAAACTTGTGTTTGTTCTATTTTGGAGCTCTCTCTCTATTTTCTCTCTCTCATATTCTTGGACACACAAAGTTTTCTTGGACCACTCTTGGAGTGTCTGGCATACTTGGAGTTTTGGATAAAGAAGGAAAAGGAACAGTAGGAAATCACAAGAAGACATTGGGATCAACAATTACAACAAGTTTTTCATGAAGGTACCAAGTTGTATGTATGTTTTCCTCACTAATTTTGGCACGCGTGGCATATTCATGTCATTTATTGGTCATGATCTATCACCAGCATGGAATATTTCCTGGAATGACAGTGGATTTTCCTAGCCTTTCCATTTAATGGATATCCATGGTGTTGTGGGTTCACTTTTTTGTTTTCTAGTTGGTTATCATTTTTCCTTTAGATTTGGCTAAGTTACTAGTTCCCGAAAGTACTAGTTGGAGAAAAACTTTGGAAACCCTATAAAAGTTTGGGTTGAGTTGCAAGTCATTGAAGGCTTAGTTTTAAAAATTATTTGGAAGGCCATGGTGGGTTGAGTTACTGGTCCTGGAAGCTCTGATTGGAAAGACACTCTAGAACCCTAGATTATCCGTGGGTTGAGTTACTGGTATTGGAAGCCTTGGTTGGAACAAACACTCTCAAGCCCTGGATCGCTTCGATGGAGACCAATATGGTGATGGTTTTGTGATGTTTGACCATGAGGTGGAATCACTATTTGATGTGTTGAGGTGTTTGGCCTCTGGAAGCCATAGATGGTTTTGAATTGATGTGGTCCATGAGATCCCACAATCATGCTTGGAATATGGCATGGCGGTAAATGAAAGAAGAGAGATTTGGCTCAACCATTCTACGGTTAGGTAGAATGTGGTTGATCTAAAATTAGGTTTTAACATCTTTTTGTACTTATAAGAACCTCCCACTCAAAATCCTAACAAATATATGATCTAGCTTATGTTGACAATTGTGGAATTAATTACTTGAAATAGGTGTATGTCTTGGTTTTAACTTTTTAAGTGCTCATTTGTTCATGCTGACATTATACAAATATACTAGTAAATGCAACAAATAGAAAACCACACATAACAGCAATATAATCTAGGATTTCACCTGAATATCATGGGCGACGTCTCCTTGAGTTGTTATCAACTTGACTTGGATCCTTTAGATTATGGTAAAGGTTCTTCTACAAGTTCCACACTTAACTCCAAATGTTTCTGAACTGAACCAATGGGCTTAGAATACCATCTATATCCCTGGTTTCCCTCACTCTGGAAACGGATATAAGCTTCCTTGGACTTGATTCCTTCAACCAGTGTAGCTTCTAGATGGCACTAAGTCCCTTAGAATTCTTCAACTATCTCTATAAATTCTTCTTTTGTCTCTAGCAACATATCAGACACCTACAACAGACTGATCATTTGATCATTTTCTGCCTAAAACTTCCCTATAGCTTATTGGTCCTTAGAAGTCTTAGATGCTTCTGAAAATCCCTGTAATGGATTCAGAAGGTTCTTTACAGTCAGAATTGACTGTTGGATCATTGAGAATGAGCTCTAGTAGCTCATGCAACTGCATCCAGTCTTTGGTGGCTCTAAGCTCTAGAATCGATCTTCTTGGATGGAATTCTCCATGAAGATGACTTCTTCGACTTCTATGGATCATTTGATTAGCTTTAGAAGGCTCTATTTAGTCTAGAGAGCCTCTTATTTCACTCTCTCTGAGTTACTCAAACTCTTGAGCTCTTCCTTTGTATCTCTGGACACTTTGGGCTGCCCCTGTAAAACTACTATGTGAGTGCTTTTATGCAGTCTCTCCACCAATATTAGCAACTGCACTTGACTTCAACTAAACTTAGCAAATCCGTTAAACTTTAACCACTCTGCCAGGCTGACCATTAGAGGTAACTGTTGTTGTAACCATTGGGCACGTTCATGAAATATAAGTCCTTATCGTGTGTATATCTTGCAGTTAGGGATAATCCTCCATAGAGCTTGCGATCGGGTTAACTCAATCTATCTCGTCCATCCAACAGTTGTCGCGTCATCTGCTGCCCAACTTTCCCGGATGATCTCCACCATTGACGTGATCCCGTTCAATCCTACGGACATCGCTCAGTCTCATGTAGATTTCATGCACGAACGATATCTAATCAAAGGCAAATGAGAAAAGCATTTTTATGTGCTATGTGTCGATCACTGAGTCGAATCAAATGCTCTTTTTAGATTACTGCTTCCAACCTTTCACCTACGCGATATATCATTTACCACTTGGTCAAATATTGCCCACGTGCTTAATTCAGAATTTAAAGAAAAGGCGATTTATAAAGGGTTTTGCACTTAACAAATGTTTTAGCGCTTAACAAAGGTTTTTTCACTTAAGGCCAATATTAACCTTTTAACCTCTTAACCTTTGTTATTGATTGTGGTTAATGTTCTGGATAAATTTCTGATTAGTGGTAGTCCCATCTCAGGTTTGGATTTTGCATCATCAATATGAGGTTATTTATCCTTGCATTTCTATGAGTATTATACTAGTTTATATGTGGATCATATGGGTGTGCTTTCCTTGGTATTTATACTTCTATTATGTCAGTTATGTATATGTTTTATGACAATAGCTATTTATGTCTCTTATCATGTTTTAATTTTAAATGAATGAAAAATGTATCTAGGACCTAGTGGATGAAACTACAACTAATTTGTTGAGGCATAAATGCTTCTTAGCGATTTTCAGATCAGTATGAGACCCATATTCCTAGATCTATTGTTTGCACCTCTAGATTAATATTTATGATATGTTAGATGAAATGCATGTCAGGGCTAGTAGGGGCCCGATAAAGGGCTTGTTTAAGTATTTTCATTTGCATCATTGTTTCCTTGATATTTTTCTACTCTGAAGGTGTCATTCAATTCTAGGCAGTGAATTAGGCTCTGGGACTCAAAAATTAGGTGAAATCCTGGGAACACTGGCCCACCAATGAGAAAAATAGTCCCTGGACATTGGCAGGTATTGTCATGAGAAAATCAAAAGCCTCTTGGATATTGTGAGGCCCATAACATGCGACCGTCCAGAGGTCAAACAGATTAAAACCTTAACGAGATCTAGGGGATGGTTACTGTAAAGTTTGGGATGGTTCTTATGAGTCTTGCTTCTTATGTTGAAGGTATCTATGGTGAGTTTCCATCATTTTTACTTCCTTAGTGTGATTCCGTAGGTCAAATCATATCATAGTAACTTCTCGTCACTTGTTCACCTTGGGTTACTTGGGTAGATGTGGGAGGAAGGTGTTACAGAGAAGCACCAAAATCTGACAACCAATTTTCCTAACTATGACCAACATTCCAAACAGGTAAAGCTTCATTGGCTATACCTAATTCATCAAATAAAACTTGATCAATCATACCTAACTCAACCTGATTTTCTTCTTTGGGTTTTTAGACTCCTTTTGTTTTCAACAATCTTTATTGACGTGTCCTATTTTGTTGCAATACCAACATTTGGCTTTACACTTCTTTCCTTTTTATTTTGATATGGAAAAACTCCTTGCTTTGTCCCCTCTTTCCATTGACTTACTTCTGGTTACCATGGCTTCTGGCGTAGATGTTTCAATGTTGGAATTCCTCCATACTTCTTTAGGTAACAGATCTCCCACAATTGAATCAAATTCAAAAGATTCGGTTGTGTTCAAACTGGGGATGTTACAAAGTGATCCCAAGACTCAATTAAGGAACACAACAAGGTAATAGCTTTGTCTTCATCTTTAAATGTAACTTCCATATTTGACAATTGGAAAATAAGTGTATTAAAAATATTTAAGTGTTATGAAATTTTAGTACCTTCCTTCATCTCAAGGTTATAAATTTTCCTCTTCAAATAATTTTTTTTGTTTAACTATTTGGTCACATACAATGTTTCCAATTTGACCCATAAATCTAATGTCGAGGTCTCTTCAGTAATATTGAAGAGAACTTCATCTGTCATGAACATCCCGATGGTACTGAGAACTCGGGAATCCAAGTCCTCCCAATCCAAATTGGTCATGCCAACAAGTTTCTTTTTAACCCCATCTAATTCTTTGTGCAACCCCTATTGCACTAGCAAATCCCTAACTTTTAGTTTCCACAATGCAAAAGTGTTCTTTCCTGTGAACTTCTCCACCTCAAACTTAAAATTCATCATTTTTTGCATTTCTTCCTATAGGGGTTCTGAATTCATTTTAGAAAACAAAAATCCTTTAGGGTTTCCTTCTTTCAAGTAGGGTTAAAAAAAAAGGAAACTGGTTTCTAGGATTTCCTCTCCTATTCCTTTTTTTTGTTACTTCTCAACAAACCCTACTCCATTTCACTTCCATGAATTTCATAATTCTATTGCTTTCTAGAATATATTAAAAAAAAGGTTTTCTTTCCTTCAATTAAAGAAACCCTACCCAAGTTTCATTCAACAAATTCACTAGTTTTCTTAGATAGCCCATAAACACAATTTTTAGAATTTTATTACTTTCAAATAAAAAAAATAAATTGCTTGTCAAAAAAAAAAATATATCTAGGCGGTCACGATGTTGTCCTTATAGTGCGTCTTCTCCCTTAATCGAACTACGACTTCTACTTCAAAATAACCCTATGTTTCTGTTTTCTAATGGCACCATGGCAAACAAAAGGATTTGCCTCTTATCGATCTTGCAACTCTTGTGGTTTTGCAAAAATTATGGCATCTTTCCCTCACACCACAAACAACATCATCCTGAACTACTTTTCGACCAACAAATAGTTGTGGTTCTTAATCTGCCTTCTCAACCTCTTCCTCTTCAAGGTAGCAGAAAGAGTTTCTTTAACTGACTCTCTTCTCTTCGAGAACCACCAAAAGTCTTCTTTTCTGCTCGAAGATACTCGTTACTTTCTCCCTTAGACAGGTGGCTCACATTCTCATCAGGCAAGAAGATTCTCTCTTGCTCAACTCTTAAGAAAAATTTGAACAAACCCCTCCTTACATGGTTACTTTCTCAACAGATTTCTCTAGCATCTTTTTAAATAGAACCCGACTACTCTGTACAATCAATCTCAACTTTTCCTAAGATTTGATAACGCTTTTTTGTTTTATAGCCATTATCATTCAATCAAAAAAGAAATGAACTAAATTAGGAAACTAAATCACACATAACTTAACAAAAATAATTATATGGTAAAACCTTGATAGTGTGCCAAGGAAACCTCCACGTGGAAAGGGATTGGAAATATTATTTCTCAATAATGTTTCTCCAAGTTACAAACCTCTTAGACAATCACCAAGTAATATGGGCTACCTCGTTACATAATTTATTTTCATTACAAAAACTGATTGAATGGTAAAAATTAGATTTACCGATAGTTTTATTATTTACATAATTGTTGTCATTTTTCAACACATACTTTTAAGTAAAAATGTGAAGGGATTTTTCTTTATGGTCCTTTTTGCATTCAAATCAAATTTAGATATCCTTTTGATGACTCCTTTTTGTAAATACATCTCTTTCTTTTGGAATGAAAATCATCCTCAAATTTACATGGGTTTCACCCTAGGGCCCACAATGGTACTTTGGATGTGCATTCATCCTTTGCTACATCATCTTTCTTTGATTCAATTCCATGCATGGGGTTTGATGTAGTGTTATTTCACTAGCTTTCTGTGATTATATCAACAAGGAAGAAATTTCACTCCACTACGAAATCTCTCGCTTTGCAACTACCAAGTTCTTTCCTTACATGGGCACACCATTGTGGTATGATTCTTCCTTGGTTTCCTCTTCTTCCGTAAACTCCATGTGGGAGACCCAATGGTCCAATGTATTGTTATTTAATAAGATTCATGCCACTCCACCATAAAATCAATGCATGAGGTGCAATGGTCTAATGTATTGTTATTTCACAATCTTTATGCCACTCTAATAGCATGGAAGTCAATTTACCACACAACAAAATCTCCAATGAGGCATGTAATAAGTGCTTCACCCTCATAGGCACACCATTCATGTATGGATATTCATAGAATTCTTGTTCTTATTTTGACATTGATCTATACTTAAGGTTCAATTACAAAAAATAAAATAGACTAAAAAATAAAAAATGAGACGAGAGATTAGTTTACAAAAATAACAATGGCTACACATGCAGAGATCATGTCAATAGAAATATCACATTAAAATATGGCTTATAATATAAAAATAATATTTATCATTAACTAAAAAATTATAACATTACAAGTTACCTTTATTTTTATAATTTTAAGTTTTAAATAAAAAAAAATACTAAATCATTATAAGTATTAAATAATATGGACTTTATAAACTTCAGAAAATTGTGGTATATAAATTCACATTCATTTTATCATTATTAAAAATTAATTTTATAAAATATCATTACTTTTATGTTTAGAAACAAGACTAGAAGAATCTAATAATAAATATAATATAAATTAACTATAAAAAATAAGCATTTATATAATATGATTATTTTACGTTAATAATGTCCTTACACGGACATTCCATGTAACCTGCAGCATTTATAAAATAATTGTGAGTGAATTAACTGTGCCACTTGAACACAAATTCTGTAAATATAATGAGTCGTTAGGTCATCTATTCATAATTGAAATTTCACTAGCAACATTTTTTAGTCCCTGCCTGGGACTATTAGCGATCGATTGATCACTGACGGAGTATTAGTTCATAGTTTGACCGTTTTATTTTCAGTGTTTTGGCATTTTAACCAAAGTTTAATGCTCCGAATTTTGATTCAACAAACTTTTAACCAAAGTTTTGGTTCGGAAAATAATTGGGGTCTTATTGCAGCCTTCACGTTGTTCGATGCAAAGTATGGTTGATATGCCAACATTTTAAACACAACTTAGTTTATCCTAAGTTTTTGGTACTATTCTGCGTGTCCTGCATGCGAGATAGATGTTTGCATATGGTTGAAGATGGGGTGTGCCACCCGAGTGAGTATAATGCCTTTTCATGTAATGGAGTCTCTGGATCTCAAACCCACCAGGCAGAGTACTCATGCTCTGCGTTTTCCTGGCAATTATGAAAGAATTCCAAAAGGCGTGATCGAGGACATCCCGTTGATGTTGTCTGGGTTCGAATTGTGACTACATTCCATGTTCTCAGCATGCTAGATCCCAAGGATTCCTACAATTTGCTGCTTGGCATTCCATGGCTGGAAGCGGCGAAGGCTATGATCAAATTTGATAAACCCAAGTATTCCTACAATTTGCTACTTGGCATTACATGGCTAGAAGCGGTGAAGGCTATGATCAAATTTGATATTTGATAAAGATGGGAGGCTTGTCGTGAACATACGTGACGGTGACAAAACTGTCAGTATTCCTAAACGGAAGAAGGTCAGTATTCCTGAACGGAAGAAGTATGCTTCACTAACGGAATGTTTCATACTTTTCACATTCTTTTCATTTTTGTTTTGGTTCTAAAACTCAATTAAGTATTTTTTTTTTTAATTTCTATCCCATTGACTATCTTATATACACAGGTTCACCGCCGAAGTGCACTGTTGCAAGTTTAGGGGTCTTTGGTGTGCCCCTCCTTGTTCCTCTGGATGCACCATAATTGTTCCAGTGAATTCGTCGGTTCACAAGAAATATGTTTGTTCTAGGTATATTTTATGGTGGTTCTACCATAGTGCAATGTGACCCCTAACAAATTCATGTTGTCTTTCTTTTGGTCTTGGCTCTAAAAATTTTCTCCTAATTGTCACATGTTTTCTGTTACAGTCCTGGGTTTTCATCACCACTCTGTGAACTCAGGCCCATTTCATTGTAGAAATCACTTTTAATGCGCCACCTGTGCACAGGGACTGTAAATGTTTTACAATTGCTGTGTATTTTCCATCACATGCCTTTATTTTCTTAATAATGGGGTCACTTATGACTGTATAATTCATCTCGTTTTCTTTAAAAGAAAAAAGAGCTCTATTGTTCTCGTTCTCCATTATTTGTATGCACCTCTATATTCTTCTAGACTTGGCACTGCATTTCTTTTCTTTTATTTACAAGTGCAAATACAATGACTAATGTCACATGATTTATATGACTCTAATTTGCAGAGGTAAAATTTACTGAAAATGGAGTTACTTACATGAGTATGGCATGCAATGTAAAAATTAGGAAAAGAGATTTAACGTTGCTCCGTCTTTAATTCTGTTTCGACTCATCTATCTTTACCATTAGTGTTTCATGGTTTAACAGTGTTAATTACATACTAGTAATAATTGACTAAGTAACAACTCGACAACACATATGCTTTTATTATTCTTGATCTGAGAATGTGTCACAAATAATCGACTGAATTTCTCTCACAAAATGGTATGAAATGCTTTTAATGAATTCTTAATGAATCCTATTTCTGTTCAGAACAATGCTTCATTTCTTCAATGAATATGAAAATAACCACTGTTACTCAAATCAAAGCTACCCTTCTAGTAAGTCCAGAAGTTTCACCCTTTAATTTTCTCAATGCAAGAATAAAATCACTCCAACTTCTAGCATAACTCCTACACTTGTTTTTCTTTCCTTTCCGTATATATATAAGTTATAGACCTATTCTTACTTTAAGCGATAATTTTAACAGGACGTTGACTTCATTTCCCATTACCTATTTTGTTTTCTAGATTTCATTTTTGACTCAAGCTTATTCATTTCCTCTAAGTTAACCTCGAGATCATTTCCTCTAAGTTAACCTCGAGATCACTAGCTAATCGATTTTCATAAATAAATCTTAGTCCTACACAACCGAACCGATTAATCTTCTTTTTTGAGATTTGAATTCTAAGCACAATATAATTTCTCACTCACAAGTAATTCTTCATGTTTGCATCGAATTAACTTTGACCACCAGAATATATATATCTAAAATTATTAACAGTAATTTGAATGCGCCTGTGATAAAATAGTCACTACTTCACACCGATATCACATTACTCTTTAGAGTGGATTTACAGGAATTTAATAAACATCCTCTGTCAGGTATTTATAGTTACTTCTCGGTGTTAGATTTTATCATTTTCCAAGTATATTATTCATCGCATCCTGGGATATTCATCAAAATATTTATAATATCCAAAACATGTTAGTAATCACAACATAATATATGTCTCAGAAGATTTCCCGGGCCAGCCACGTTCATTTACTATACAAATCCTCCATACATATATATAACCACATGTATCAGAATAATTATTGAACTATTCACAGGAATAATATTTGGATATCGTTGAAGTATGCAGGGGCGTCCACGGTGGTCTAGAAATGGTTTTTCCGGAGTAAGTTCGAGGATACCCAGAAGAATATTTCCCTTGCACAGGTGCAAAATGGTGCCAACATGGAAAGTTAGCTCTGCAACTTGCGTTAAGGTTTTGTATTCAAACACTTTCCTTCACCGTGAGTCACCATGGTGTGCAGTGCATTCGAGGCCAATAGTAGGGACCCTGCGTTCATTGCAGAGCCCGATAGCATCTCGGAAAATTCCTCTGCATTTTCACCGATTCTGTTGCGAATCCATAAATCTTTATGGTAAAGTTTGAATCCCGAGTTTTCGCTGCAAATATGGAGTTAAATATCGTCCAGATCGGTCACTGAAGAGTCGAGTTCCGTGCAGTTTTATGGTTGATCTGTTTCTTCTAGTTTTAAGGCCATAAAAAGTCTCGAACAAGGCGAAGATTGGGGAAGGCTGTGAAAATCTCGGTTTTAGCTATGGCAGTGATGGAAAATGGTGGTAAAGGCATGGGAATTGGCCTATGTCCCGGACTCAGCTTGATGAATTTTAGCCGCATGTCTTCCGATGTGGATCCCAGCACGAGGTACGAAAATCTGAGCTCAAGCATTTTTATTCAACTCGAGAATGTTCGTATTCCGCAAAGTTTTGAGAAAAATGCGCAGAGAAATGTCCAGGAAAGTGCACCGAAATTAGAGCAGAGTTCGATGCAAAATATTCTTCAGCATGAAAATAATCTACCGAGTAATTATGATAATGTAAATGAAAAAGTTAGCGGTAATGTTAACGAGAGCATCGATCAAAATGTTCAGGATAATGCCAGTGAGATTCTTCTTGAAAATGTCTCTCTGATTGATGAGCACGGCAGAGAGAAAAATTTGCAGCAAAATAAACAGCAAAGCGTGCAAAATTTGCAGCAAAGTACTTATAACAATTCACAGCACAATTCAGAGCAAATGCTGCAAAAGAGCGAAAATGAATTAGTTGTGCAGGAAAATGGGAATCCTCCACAGGAATTGAACCGAAACATGATAGAATTGGTTGATCTACTCTCGAAATTGAATCCTTTAGCCAAAGAATTTATTTCGCTTTCTCTTGCAGTTCGGGGATCGCCTTCCATCTTCTCTTCTCCCGGTATATCTAGTAGCAGCAGCAGCAGCGTTGGCAACGATCACAATAACAGCAATAGATGGGTAAGATTTCTTGACTGCCCCATTGATCCTTTAACAATGTTCAATGAAATTTAGGGCGTTGTTTCAATGAAAAATAAATGAAACTAACCACCATCCCAAATGTCTGGATGAAAATAGTCTCATCTCGTTTTTTTTTTTTCTTTTTTTTTTTTTTCAGTTGTTGTTTATTTGATTATCTAAACAGGAGAATATGACATTCAATGTATGCACATAAATTTTCATTTTTTGTCTTATTCCCTATATAGGGGTTATGTCCACGCTATAAATTTGCTAGGCAAGCGTTCATGGACTATATCCATACTTCGAGACGATAGCCATTTTATTTTCTTTAAGAACAATTCATTTTTCTTTAATCGAAATTGAATTTGTTTCGTCCAATTCTGACCTTTTTCACTGATCTGTATCAGAAGAAAACCAACAACATTCAAGGAAAATGCAGATTGAATAGTAGAACAAGCCGAGCTCAGCGAGAAGACAACATTTGGAGAACTGTTTATGTCTCAGACATTGATCAACAGGTGATCAATTGCACAAAAATGTATAAGACAGGTTTGATTATTTAGAATTCAAAACCGATAAAATTACGTCGTGAATTGGGATTAGCAGGTATTGCTCATCTTATCAGCGGTTAATCACACGAAGTATGTAGAGTTTAAAGATTTTAGAGAGATGGAAAATTAATGTATAAAACAGACTTATTAAGGGTGATAGGATAAAAAATTAAACCAGACCTTATTTACTTGTCAAAAGCGATGTGCTCAGCCTTGATCATAGTTGGGTTAATTAGGTCATCTACATAAAAGTGTAGAGTTAGATTTAGCACTGTTAAAAAAAAATGAATTTCGAAACTATATCATGAGAAGTAACTTGACCTGGTGTAGTAAGGAAAATGTTAACTAACTCAGATCATAAAGTTCAACTTAGATCATTGTCTGGTTTAGCAGGCAGATTTTAAAAGAACGGAGAAACACATTGATTAGGGCAGAATATTTTATCTGAGACTGTAATTTGAATTACTCGACAATTACACTATTATTTATAGATTTAGTAAGGGAAAATAGTTTCTAATCATGGTATGGTCACCAGGCAAAATTTACAGAACATAGAAGTGAATTTTTTTGGAGTGGAGTATTTTAGTCCAGGTTATTACCAAAGTTAGCCGTTAATTGCACTGTTATAAAAAAATTAGTAGGGAAAAATATTTTACAAATTTAATGGTCAGGATCAGCTTGTAAATGCATGAGAATTGTGGACGCTATTTTCAGTAGGAATATAAATCATAAAAGTCATGATCTGTTGAAAGAGGATGGAGAAGAACCCACAGAAGCCAGGGTTGGTTCTGTGGCAGGAATACTCTAATCTAGGTTGTGGTATAAGTGAAGCTGTTCAATACCAAATTCATTTTGTTTGTCTTAGTAGATAAAATAAGATTTGATAATTTGGACAATGTAACTCTAAAGCTTCACTTTACATCTCCACTTTTGATTTAATTTAAGGTTGAATCTGACGTTCTTCACTTGTCTCGAACGATTTAGCTAACCACCCACCCGTTTGCCCGAAAAATTTGTGATTTGCACTCCTCCCCGGCTGTGAGATGGCTCTCCAAAGCATGGCGTCTTTGGATCAGGCATAGCAGGTAACTCTTGATTTTTCACTGGTAATGTTACTTCTCCTTGCTGTAAGAGGGTTCACAGTGATTAAGGTATTTTTCGAAGATCGTTGAGGCTAACCTCTCGTCTTCTTCGTAGATAATCTAAATCTGGAAGTGTTCATGGAGAATCCCATTCTAGAATTCGATTCTTCACCAACACAATGCCTGAAGCATGTTAACCCACTTCTAGGTTGCTTTGTTGTTGCCGATTTCATGGGTTCTGGGTGAATTGTTCCGAGCCTTTATTGATTTTGTTGGCAGGTATCCAATTGCAACCTTCGACATGAAAAGGTAACATTGTGTCTCTATATTTCTCTAATTCGTTGAAGAAGTAGGAATTGGGCCAATAATATACGTGGAGAATTTGCCTCCAAACATTTCTGTATCTCGGCTTGAAAAAGAGTATAATAGGTTTGGAAATATCAAACCTAGCAAAATTCAACAGGTGAATGAGGTGTGTCTGTCGTTTTTTCTTTCTCTACATACATTACATGATTTTTTTAAATTGTCTTTATATATATCACAAACTACAAATTTGACATCTCTTAAACAAAAGTACTAAAGAAATTTTCCAATCCCAGTTTTTGTACTTGTAGCAAATTTTGACACATGAATGAAAATATTAGTGGATATTCCTGTTCCCCTGTTGTAAAATGGATGAATGATTATGCTATGCAACAATATAACACATTTTAAGTCATATCTTGTGTACCAATTTTAAGTAATTTTTTAATTAGTTGCTGCAAGTCTCGAATTCCCCCACACCCCTATTTCACCTCCACACCCATTCCTCCACCTTTTTCCCTCCATCGATGCTCCAAAATCCCATTTCTAAACATCTTGTAGAAAATCACAGAACATCCTGTAGAAATTCCAGAACATCTTGTAGAACCCCTGCAACCTTCCTGTAGAAGCTCACAAATGAGGTTTCTTGATAGCCAAACTTTGTGAAACTCTCTGGGAGGGTGCTAGGGACCCCTTAGGCCTTCTTTGAGCCTTCCCAACCTTCTACAAGCATTTCCTCTCACCAATCCACCTCTGCACAGTCAAAAGCCAGTTAAAAGCACATGCATAATAATTGTGACAACTTATTCAAAAATATAAAAAGATGTTTTCTTTAGATAGTGATAACCTAGACACATGCATTTTACCTTCCTAGAAGTCAATGACATTTCTTTCAGTAGCTTGCATCCTCTTTTTCGCTTCAGTAGGGCTAGTTGGTAAAATTAGGGTTTGCTAGGGTTTGCATTTTCTTTCAGCTTTTCAGTTTCTTTCCGCAAGTAGATTAGCTTCCTTTGAGTTAGCTTTCATCCATCAGTTAAAAAGCTTCTTCTCAGAGGACATAGAAGTTGGCTTAAGCCCCTAGTGGACTTGTGCCAGCTGACCAAGTGACAGCTGTGACAAGAGCTAGTAGTTGTGCATACAACACCGTCGCTTCCAAGTTTGTTACGAACTACCGGGTTGATAAAATTAAAGAAGGGAGTCCCAGGAGTTGCAGCATTATTGCTGCAAGACTAGGGCCCACCAGGGCTAAGAAGTGTACCAAAGGAAATAGAATACATACATTTCCTCATTTTTAAATAAATCTGTAGTTTTCGATAACAATCAAACATCACCCATAATAGATTGGAATGATTTTTGAAAAGACTATATATCGTTCAATTATCCATGTATACTTTAAAAATTTACAAATATAATCCCAAAAGGGAGCATTAATAATTCTTCAATATATAGTTGGAGCATTTTTTTAGACTGAATGACCTAAAATGATGGCATAAGAACACCATTTGATTGTAAAGGTAGTCTTTTACTTATCCTCTTCTACAATGCGCACTTGGTGGTAGCTCAAGCGATGATAGCTTATCTCTGAGAAGAGATGTTGTAGCTACATTCCACTGAACTATATTAGAATGATGTTTAAGGGCCTATTTGTTATTGGAAAACATAAGAAAACCCTAAAAAACCAAAACCCTAACCCTAGGAGATGTAACGCCAAGAGTTCATACGCCCCATTGGGGTTAGTTAGGTAACCAACTTCCCGGGGTCGCAACTTGGTCACATTATGTCCATTTGGCAAGTATGATACCTTGTTGGAAAGGTCTCACCGAGTACTATAGGTTTCGCTACAGACGCTTGTGTAAGGATATGGGCTACTACAGACCCCAAAAAATATTGTTTAGGGGGTGAAAATTGCTCCTGAAGTTCGGGACTTGAAAGACTGCTAAAAACAGTAAATGCTAAAATGAGCAAGGAAATAGATGAAACTGACTAGGGGGTCTAGGTGGAATAGACAAGTTGCCACCAATATCCACTTGGATCAATTTCATCACTAAAAGGAGTAGGAAAATAATCCTGAGCACAACCATTATTAAGGCTTCTATAATCCACACAAACTCAAATGTCATATGAATCCTTGTTATCTTGAATTAATATATGACCGATCTACTCAACTTCATCAACAAGAAAAATGAGACCGAAAACTAACATGTTATCTATTTCTTTCTTTAAATATATTTTAGTATGAGATTTAATCTATAGGGCGGATGTTTGATTGACATTGCATCTGGCTTCAAGACAATTTTCATTTCTCCTAAATATGCCTTAATTCGATTAAGCTCTGAAATTGATGTAGGAAAAATATATGCATATTCTTTTTGCATATCAAATATGTTTATATAGTTTGTTTGTCCCAATAATCACCAATCGAAGCTAACTTAGGCTTTTATTTAGTTCAAATACTATGTTTCTAAAGCTTTATTGCCTTTAAATGTGGAGTGTCTCTTATAGGATCATCCTTTATATTTATCTCCCCTTCAAATGCTTTGAAAGTCAAATGCCTCAATTCTTCCAAATTATCTTCATCAAGGTATCAATTAACCTTTCCATAAGCAACAACTTCATGAAACTTTGATTCATATATGTCCTTAAAAATATCCTAATCATTACATTCCTCAACAGGTTTTCTAGTGGGGAAAATAACTCATTGTATATTTTTTAAGGCTCTCATGATATTTTCATCCTCTTCTAGAAATGAGAAGTCACTTGAAAACTAAGCTACCATAGGTTCCCACTCAACTCTCTATCTTTTTGTTTCCTCCTTCAGATATTAAGCTTGTGAAAATGTTATTAATGTATGGATGAACTAAGTACCCGTAAATCTCTAGGAAGTCCCAGTTCAGTCCACTTAGCTATGAAAGTCTGAATATGTTTTTTTGGACTAATATATCCTTCATATATACAAGGAATTCTAGTAGAATAATTCTTTGGGGTAACAAATTAACATAAAAGGGTGAATGTTATTGACTCCCAATCTTGAAGATGATTATGATGATCTCCCCACCACATTGCTATTGTTTTTTGAAGGCAAACATCCACAAAATTGCCTTTTGTGTCTTTTCACTTTTTTAATCAACTCCATTAATGTAATTAACTACAAAATCTATACCATTAAAAGTAGGAAAATATCATACCTCGGTACAAATATGGCAAGCACAATGAATATTCTCGCACTATCTATAGTACAAATCATGATCTCCCTACTACCAGTAACCCAATGCAATGTCCAAACCAACTTATGTGCTTTGAATACTACTCCTGCTAATAGAACCATTTTCCATAGGATTAATATAATCTTTCATTTTCCCTACAGTGAGATGGTATATCTTACTCAAAATGTTAGGTTCTTCTCTATCATATATAGGCTTTGTAAACCTCAAAACTTGATAAGGATCTAGTGGTTGTATGAATCATAGTTCGTCTACGTCAAAACACATTGTCTAATTCTTAAGATCAATAACAATGTAGTTCGCAAAAGCCAAATCTATTCCTAATAATGCTAGATATAGATCTTTGTATCCCATAATACCTATTACTTTAAAATCTGCAATATCAAGTTCAACACACTCCATGCATCCAATTGGAAGAATACATTGTTGGTAGCAATACATAATTGAATTGGTGCGAACACAAACTTTGGTTTCCCTAGTGCTCCCCAAGTCTTTCTCGGCATGATATTAACATTGAATTTGAAGTCTAACATATAATCCTTGATATAAAATCTTACTATTTGAACATCAACATAGAATTATCTTCATGTTCTCCCTTTATTTTATCGAACAAACCTAAAGTGTCATTAAGGAAAATTTGTAGAAATAGGTATATTTGAGAGTTCCTCATCCCGAACAAAATTCTTAAGTTTGTTGTCGAACTACCCATATAGTTTCTCATAATTCATAATCTGCAAAAATAATTTAAGCTATTCCATTACATGTTGAGGTGTTTCTTGAGATGATCTGATACTCTGATTCTTACCTATTCCTGTTGTTATGCATGATGACTCTAAGATGGTACAAACTACTTACAAATTTCCATTGGATCCCTCTAATATTCTTTCCGTTCACTAGAATCATAAGATTTTGTAGCTGATACATGTATAATTATAGCTAGTTTTTAAGAGATGCCTATATCTACTCCAATCCTTTTTCCTCCTCTAGTAATTATATTAATATTTTGCATTGGACTTGGTTCAAGTACCTTAGGCTCTACGTTGATTAAGTTTTCTCCTCTTTGTTGGCTACGCTCTTCCCACTGAGCAACTAATTTAGAGTAGTCCTAGGTTCCATGTGTATCTACTCTACATTGAGAACACTGAGGCCTTCTAACTAATGGGAAGTCATGGGAAACATGTCCTTCTTGATCATAATTATAAAAATGGACCAACACTCTTAATCCCCTTGAAATTCTTCCTCCTTACCCTTGAAGAGCCTCAATAATTATAAATGAAAAGTGATCAAGATAGTCATCCCAAGCATCCAAATGTAGACACTAATCAATATGATGAGTCAATGACCCTAAAAATTCACCAAAAACATTTTTTGGAATGTTTGAATATTTCTACAAAATTGGACAAAGATGAGGGGAGTGGCCATGGGCGTGGTATATTTCACAATACTCATTTATAGATGAAGCTTTCTTATTAGGGAATGCCTGAAATTTAGTATGTATTTGATATAAATAGCTTTTACCAACTTTCACAACTATAGTAGTAGGAAAGGGTGGATTTGGTCCCATCATCATGGAGCTTGGTCTCAAACCTCTCAACCTTTTTCCTTATGTTACATGATGACATTCAACATGACAGTTAGTACACCATACATGAGGATGTAAAGGTTGCACAACATTCATGTCTTTTAATTTCTCTATCAAATCAACAATCTAATGTTGTAATCGAACAATGGCATGATCACTCGTAGTAAAAACTCCCCTGCACTCATGAGGGTACCCAGCCATATCTTCTATATTTGTAACTTACTCTAGTGAATTTTTCAATGTATCAATATTTTTTGTGTTAAGGGTATTTGACTTGATGAAAAAATAAATTTAATAAACCAATACGATAGTAATTGGGGTCAATAGGGTACCTTAATTTACCAATAGAATCCTTAAATCATTGCATGTTCTCCCATGTAATCTCCCACTCACATTGTTTGATATCCAACAATTTAAATAGGTCTTATTGGTCTGTCTAAGGGATTTTAAAATCTCGAATAAATTCTCATTGTACCTCATTAAAAGTAGGATCGTGATGTAAAGCATACCATTTAATAAACCATCTGAGTTCTCTCTCTCTCTTTGGTAGTAGTCTAAAATTCAATAAGCTTAGTAGCATCGGGAATTTGCGTAGCCCTCCATATAGCTTCACACAAATACCAGTACTACTCAATATCCTCATTCCCTCATCCTAAATACTTAGGGTATCAATTGAATTATCCCTCTATGTTATCGACCATTGTAGATTTTCCATGAGAAAGAAATATAAATCCTTGTGCGTCGGGTTGTGGACATCATGGGGAACTTAATTCAAAACTGC
This sequence comes from Pinus taeda, assembly GCA_000404065.3. NCBI lineage: Eukaryota > Viridiplantae > Streptophyta > Pinopsida > Pinales > Pinaceae > Pinus > Pinus taeda. The sequence continues at coordinate 41,217 of APFE030514062.1, forward strand.
TACGAAGAGCACTAGAAGCGCCAATCATATATGCATTATAAACCTTCTGATATTATATAGTTGCAACCAAGTTTGAAATAAAATAAGTTGGATTTTGATAGGGTACCAAGAGGAGGTTCGGGAAGGATCTACTTGTGCTGTTATGAAGCGATTTATTACTTACAGGTGATGCATCATCATCATTAAATATTTGTCTCATTAAAAATGCATTTCTTCATAGTGAGGAGTATTTTGGTTTAGTAATTAAACTGAAAGTGTTGATATATCTAACTTCTTCACTCCTTATGATTTATGGGGATCTCCAATCCTTCCCTCCATCCTTCAAACAACACTATTTCCAACACCTTATTTGGTTATAACTCACACCACTACTAGTCCCTTTATGTTGCAACTCCAAACCATTTGGTCCTTCTATCCACAACCTTGGACTAACGACACCTTTCCTTTCTGGTGTAAATCTCTTTGTCATATTTGTATTTGATTTAGTCTTTTCTCACCATTCATTAGTTATAAATGCCCTTAAATATTGAGCAATTCATGACTCATCCGCATCCATCGCAACAATGTCTTCATATCTCACAACTAGGAAACATCTCTCCCATATATCCTACCCCCATTACATAGATTTTTAAGCTATCATGTTATGTTCTTGAAATGATAGTAAAGTTTCTTCCACCATTAGAATTTTAATCCATGGAATGATCTCCTTCAAAAATATTCCTCACAACCCATACTTAAATATACCTAAATATAACTTCCTCTTTAGAAAAAGATAGATGAACTTCTGTAGAAAATTCAATGACATAACTTTCCAGAGTTTCTTGTACCCATAAATCAAAAACCTTAGTCATCTCAATATCTAATTTATACAACTCAGCTAGATCAACAGTAGTCCATGTATAATAGAGTCTAAGACAAATTCCAACCCCTTTTTTGATTTTCAAGTAGAAAAACCAATTATGAATTTGTTTAGGAAACGTACTCCATAATATTCCATATTGGCCGCAAGTAGGTTCTTCATTCAAAACCTCCTCCTTTACCCGTACTAGCAACCTTTTCTACAATTTCACTTGCAGCAAAATAAATTGATCAATTCACTCATGCCAGCAGTCTTGAAGATCTCCTCTAAGGATCCTTGATACCATATTTAAAATTTGTAACCCCCTCCTCCCACATTTACCCACTTTCACTGGCTTTCCCAGGGTAAACATGAGCTGAGGGTCACTATCATAAGAATCAACCTCCTCTATGACCTTAAGGAAATGGAGTCAAAAATTGAGACCTTACTGACTTCCCTTAGGTGTTGCAGGGCCTCCATGAGCAACAAAACCCCTCCATGTGTCCAACCCCTAAAATGAATCTTGTTTTCAATTACCTAGAGCCTCGATTGCTCCCTTGCCAAGCCATAAAAGTGAATGAGCCTTCATTTCCTCTCATGAGCTTACCTGAGTGTGACTATAGCCTTCTTCTGCTAGTGATATATGAGGGACTACGATATTTAAGGCTATTTTCCAGGGCTAGGATGAGGTCTCTGTCCATAACTCCCTAAAACTTCCAAAACTCATAAAATACATAGAATTAATGCTTTTAAAACAAAACTAAATCCACGACATGACCTGACCTTCGCCAACCGGGACTGACATTTCGTGAAACAGTTGGTAAACCTGCAATCTACAGGTCTTGAATGCAAGTCTAAACATAAGGAGTTGAAAACTTATATGATGTTTGACGTGAATGATCATTTCCTTCTCACCTTAGTTGTCATAATATCAATTAGGTATTGCATTCATTATTCACTTATTTACAAATAGAAATAGGGAAAGAGTCATGACTAAGAACTTTCAAATAACCATGATTATAACCAGCGAATAACCAGATAAATAACAATGAGATAATGACCATTAAATCCATATAATAACAAGCACATTTACTCATCAAAGGCAAGATAAACTTAGATTTTAGTAAACATAGGCAAAAGTCAACCAAGTTCGGGACTTGCACATACCACCCGACCATAGATTGGCTGAACCAAATATTTCTTTCATCTAATCACCCCCGTGCCATATTGCAAGCATGAATGTGGGATCTCATGGGATAAAGCAATCCATAAACAACCAATGGAATCCAGAGGTTAAATCACCTCCATCCTCAGCATACTATGATGTCACCTAAACTAGTGTCGAGATCACAAAACCAAACCGAGCTTGGATGCCTCTGAATTTATTCTCTAATACGTTGAGGAATTTTCCCATCACCACCCTAAGGCTTTACCGTGTATCTCACCATAAATGTTCAAGAGATTTCTAGGTCTTTGTGATTTTTCATGAGACCACCTCACCTAGATCCAAAAGCTTTCGACAATCCAAAGCTCAAACCGAGAAATTTTTCATCACACCATGAGTATCTGGAAATGGAAATTCTACGCTAAAATCCACTTTTAAAACCTAGAAAAGTCCATGCCAATGACAACAAAAGTACCAAATACCAACATGTGCATACCATGCATGTCACAAATAGCTAGCAAATCATACATTCCACTTACTACCTACAAGTATTCTTGTTGAAGCTTTTTGATCCAACTTTTCCTTGCTTGATCCTTGCTTTCCTTAGCTTTCCTTATCCTTCCTTCTCTTTCATTGTCGTTCCTTTACTTTTGTTGTCCTTCCTTTGCTTGCTTGGTTTCCTTCTCCCCTTTTTGATCTTCTCCTCTCTCAGACTATTTCCAAAACTAAACTGACAAAAAGTTATGAATTGATCCTCATAATCCTTTTTATCATTCATGCCTCTAATTTTTTCAATTTCCACTATATTCCATCAATTTCCTCCTCACATGCAACCTATGACCTTTCACCTTCCTTTCCTCCTAATTTCCTTTATTTTCATAAATAAAATCCCAAGAATACCCTTTTTCCTCCCATTTTCTTTTCCAATTTTCTTTTAACCATAATTAACCAAATAAACACCCGGGAGGATATTTTTCCCAACATTTATCTTGGAATATATGTCTCATGACCGAGGCTATTGTTGAGGCAAATTAATTACCTATTATTTAATTGTTAACTCGGTGGTTTCATAAAACTTGCGAAGAATGTGTGCACTATATATGGTAGAAATTAACTTCCAATTTATATCAATCTAACTACTAAACCAAATAATGACAAACCAAAATCACCTATTCTAATTCAACAATAAATTCAAAGAAAATTATAGTAAAGTGTTTGGAATTGAAATCTTAATCTATCACACTTGTAGGAATTGAAATCTTAATCTACCACACTTGCAGGAATTTAAGTCTTAATCTAACAGACTTACAGGAATTGAAAAGCACACTTCTTTCAAAAATGAAATTGCATGAAATGAAATCTACTCTATGGGATCATGTGTGCATTATCAAAACAGGATCCTATGAAATGAATAATCAAAACCACATGATATTAAATGAAAGAAAAAATAACAATTCTTAACCTCTAGATATGAAAGCAAATAAACACAATCACTCTTAACCTCTCACATAGGAAAAGATATGAAAGAAATAAATCTTAATCTATGAAAAACAATAAATCTCAATCTATGAAAAACAAAAAATCTCACACATTATAGATGGCCAACCCAAAAGCATGAGGGATGGAAAGTTGAGAGGCTCCAAATACAAGCATAACCAAATCAAAGTGAACATCACTCATGAGTATGGTGCCAAATCCAAATTCTATATTCAAAACAAGAGAATTTCCCCAACTTTTAACAGCCCAATGATAGGAGAAAACTTCCCTTATTTATACAAAAATATGAGAATCTATCTCATTAATGAGAGTCCATGAATCTCTCCCTATATCTCTAGAGTTACAATCAAATAGGAAATGATAAGACACATGTTTTTTTAGAGTTTCAGTACAAATAGGAAATGAGACACATATCCTTATGATCCCATGATCTTCTCCACTCAAACTCGAATTTGGTTTTAGGAGGCCACATTAGGGTTATTTAGAAGATTCCTTTGGACCTACACATGTCAACAATCTCATCCCCCTTGTTAGCTATAAGCATATGCATATTATTTTCTAATTTTTAACCATCAATTCACTTAAAATTGCTAAGAATTAATAAAGTTTGGAAAAACATAAATGTGACCCAATAATGATAATGATAATGTAAATGTAATGAAATAGAGGTGGAGTGAAGGTGACATTATGGAAATGTAAATGAAAATGTAATGGAAGTGAACGACAATTTCAAGGCGCAACATACCCCTAACTGAAACTATTCCATGTATTCATGCAATCTATTACATTAATTCTTTTTTATCCTTGAGCTTTGGCTTAACTTTGCATGATATCCTTTGGTAACTTCATACTTCTGAAAAATCTTTTAGTTGAATTGCGACATAGTTGGTTCTTCTGTTACAACCATGTTTTTTTTTTTGCATTAATTTTTTATCATTGAATTTTGCATAATGATAATTTGATTATTGTTGCAAAGTATCTTTTTATTGGATTGCATCATAATTTGGTTCTTGTGTAACACCATGATTGTATTTGTATCCAGTTATATTTTTAGTACTTTTGACAAGCCTTTGTATGCTTATAACAATAATGTAATAGTTAACATATTTTGAAAGTATGTGGGCTTTTGAATGTGATATGAATATGGAAAAATATGAATATGAACGTATGCCCCCCCCACCCCTGATGATATTGACAATTTTATGAGATGAGGAAAATAAATCTTTTTTCCAAAAATTACCATTCTAGATTTTCAAGGAATTTTATGGTAAAAAGATAGAAAATGACATAACTTAGCTTATACTTTAGAAATGGATGAGCTGCATGTGTGGTGGCTACAAAATTCTAATCATAATCTTCTTCAAGTGACTAGACAAGTCATGTAGAAAAGAGTTAAGATGACTTTTTATTTGATTCTGTAGTTGTCATCTGATTCTGTAGCTGTCATCTGATTCTATAACTGGTGTCTGATTCTGTAGCTTCCATCTGGTTCTATAGCTACATATCTTCTACATTTGCTCCAAAATGCTGAGAATAATAGTCTTCATGTCTTCAAAACTCATTGGCACAATTCCTGCTATGTGAATAATCTAATGTTGAACATAGCAGAAAATTGTTGACTTAGTGGTCATTAATGGATGCCACTAGTCAACATGATAACTCTCACCATTGATGACAATGAGAGTCAATATGCCCAAAGACATCTTGCTAAGTAAGAATAATTTTGTTGTTGTCGAGTACCTAGAAGATACGATGAACAAGGGACATTGATGTATTCTCATTGCTCGTCGACATGAGGCCTTGCCATTAAGGCATGCAAGCCTCAAGGTGTTTTTGCAAATATTTTAGAATCAAAGGACTATGGACTCAATAATTTTTATTGAAGCAGGGTTTATTTGCAAAATGAAAAAGGATAGGAAAGGAAAAGATGAAAATGGAAAATGATAATGGAAAATAATAATGAAAATGGGCAATAAGCATGTTAGTGAGCTTGCTTTTATTTGTGGGTCAAGCGGAAAGTGTATGTGAATAAACGAAAATGAACAACTAACTCTTGCTGGGAAAAATGACTGTGGCTTGCTTTGAATTGCTCGGTTGGATTTATAATTCAAAAGGGAGGAAAGGTAATGGTTTTGATGGATACGGAGATGGACCTGTTCTTATGTTTGTCATGGAATTGATCATTTGAAGACCAATTGTGCGCACAATTAGTTTTCTTCAATGATCATTCGATCATCCCTAACCTACAAAAAAAATTGACATAAAGAACTTAAGTGTGTTCAAAAAGAAATGATGAGTTCCTTTCTAATTCTTACACAAAATGTCAAATGAAACAGACTAAGGAAAATCAGAAGTGTTATATTCAGTCAAATTCATGATATCGATAACAATCCAGTTTTAAGAAATGACCATGAAAATTAAATTAACTCGCTTTTATCTGATGACTTCGTGCACTGCGCTTAGTATAACGATTGGCAACAGAAAGATTCGTTGTGTCCAACAAGTTAAAACTTCATAAAAAAATACACAGCAATAATATTAGTGCCAAATGTTTAGAAATCATTTAAATAATTTTCCAATTGTTCCGTAAGCCATTATTGAATGTCCCAAAAGAACCAAAGAACTGAGGTAGAGAATTCAATTGTCCACGTGCAATCTCGGATACATAACCTGACACAAGAGTAATAGCTAATATAATTCCAAATCCATGAAGTAGACGGGCCAGTACCATTAACGGTACAATTGCATCGCGCAAGTGACAGTTAAGATTAGAAAAATGGCTAAAAACTATTCATTGTGTATATATAAAATCATTTTTTTCTTCTCAAGTAGACACCAAAATAGGGCTCTGAAGAACCATAAAATTCTCTCAATTTACTGCAAAATATTGAAAATGGTTTCTGCGTTACATAGCTTCTCATGTTCTGGAAAAGACCGATGTCTTTCATTTTGCTAATTATCCCTATTTTATTTAGAAAACACATTTTAAAATCATTTGTCAAAGCAATTACGTTTTCTAGAAATGTTTCGGCAACCAAAATCAATTTCTGGTGGCTGGACTTTTGATTTGCAAGTTTTGAAGGTTGGTCTTGTGGAATTACCTATTGGTGTGCTTGAAGCTCACGCCTTGAAATTATCTTCTTTTGTTTTGCCTAGAAATCCACATATCACATCAGTTGTTATCTGCATGTCTGGCACAAGTCGCATTAATGTATAGACCACAAATCTGAATTCATTGATTGTGTATTTATGCTTCATAGTGTTCAAAATAGAATTACTCCATGACTGCACTAGCACATGACGAAACGAGTATACACGTGGGTGCAACATTAAGCTATCAATTTCTTCCAAGTGTTCAAGGATGTAAGGAGGGTAAATTTGTTGAAATTTTGCAGAGGAGGAAGAGTCATTGTTTAATTGGAAGTCTTAGTGAATTAAATGTGTTATTGCCAGCAAAACCTCATGCATAAAAAACATAATCCATTTTCCTCACATAGTCACCAAAGAAGGTCCTGAAGAACCACGATTTTCTCCCAAATGGCTAGGAATTTGAGAAAATGATTTTTGGGTTGTTAAATTCATCCCGTTCAAGAAAAAACCAGTATCCCGGTATTTTTAGACCCTAGCTTCCTCAGAAAATTCATTTTCAAATTGGGTTTCAAGATAATTACGCTTTCTCGCAATTACATTTTTTGCATAAATCAATTTTGGATTTGTCAAACGATTATGCCTCTAGTTTCATTGTAATTTCTTCGCAAATTTCTTGTATCTCTTGGCTTTCCTCTTTGCTTCTTCGACTGCAGCTTCTTCCTTATTCTACGGGCTTCTATCTGAGAACATTGTTGATGATCTCTTTTTTCTGCAAAGAGATGATTATCACAAGCTTCTTACTCAATTCAATCCAACATTTTATCATTGAACAAACACTGACAATTTTGTGTAGAATACATGGTTTTTATTTTTCAATTTTTTTTTTTGCTGCAAGCTAAACCTGAGCAGCTAAGAACACATCAAATTTGACACTACAATCTGCTACATACACCAAGGGTTTTATTAACTAGTGCATAATCATACGACAAATGGTCTATAAATCTTCACCATCGTTTTTAGGCAGTTCAATAATAACGTTGGATTTTATTGTGTAATGCACGCTGGTTTTTTCTTTTATTGTATGTGTTGTCTTATCTTATATGTTTTTGTTGGTGTTATTTTGTTTTTAGATTTTGTATTTTTTTATATGTTTTATCTTTTTGTATTTTGTTTTTAATTATTTTATGTGTTTAGTTTTTTTTTTTAATTAATTATAATATTACATTTTTTATAAATGAAAAATATATATATATATATATATATATATATAATATATAAATATATATGAACATTATATATATATAATAATATATAATAATATATATATATCATTAAACAAGAAATTTATTAATAAATAAATGCATTTGGAACTTTTTTGTTAAATTTTATTGAAAAAACAAATTAAATTAAATCAAATGATGAAAATAGAAATTAGCTACAGAATTGCATTATGTAGCTTAATAATTTTTATGACATACTAAAAAAATAATTTATTTTTCTGATCCTCCAGGTCACATGAAGTGTAGAAGGAAAGCATACTTGAGATTCTTTTATTTTTATTTTGTTAGCATAGTCAAGATTTTATCAATCCTTTTCCTTTTATTTTTCCTATCTATCTAAAAACTATTTTTTTTTTAAGTATACGCATGCTTCCAATGAAGCCATTTACGGATTAGAATTTTTGAAATGCTCATATCCAAACTTGAAAAATGTACCTGAATGTTTGTAAGGATATGCAAAATTGACTTGACCTTTCAATTTCCTACAAGGATCTCTGGAAGAATTGATGAATATTGTGGCGTAACCGCTTTTTGATACCATTCCTCAATGTAGCTTTTGGGCTGCATTCTAGACCCTTTCTACATAAATGGTTAGTAAAAAAAAAACACACTCTAAAATGAAATCTAGATCCTACGCACACTTCCCCGACAACGATGCCAAAATGTTGAGGAAAATTAATTACCTATCATTTAATTGTCAACCCAGTGGTCTTGTAAAACTTGTGAAACATGCGTGCACTATATATTCTAGAAATTAACTTCCAATTTAGATCAATCTAACTACTAAACCAAATAGCGACAAACGAAATTGACATATTCTAATTCAACAATCAATTCATAGGAAATTATAGTATAATGTTTGGAATTGAAATCTTAATCTATCACACTTGCAGGAATTGAAATCGTAATCTACCACACTTTCAAGAATTGAAGTCTTAATCTACCACACTTGCGAGAATTGAAAAGCACACCACTCTTTCAAAAATTATATTGCATGAAATGAAATCTACTCTAAGGGATCATGTGTGCATTATCAAATCAAGATCCTATGAAATGAATAATCAAACCCACATTATATGAAATGAAAGAAAAAACAATAATTCTTAACCTCTCACATAGGAAAAGACATGTAAGAAATAAATCTTAATCTATGAAAAATAATAAATCTCAATCTATGAAAAATAATAAATCTCACACATTATAGATGGCCAATCCAAAAGCATGAGGAATGGAATTTTGAGAGGCTCCAAATACAAGCATAACCAGTTCAAAGTCAACATCACTCATCAGTATGGTGCCAAATACAAATTCTATATTCGAAACAAGAGCATTTCCCGAACTTTTCGTATCCCAATGATAGGAGAAAACTTCCCCTATTTATACATAAAGATGAGAAGCTATCTCATTAATGAGAGCCCATGAATCTCTCCCTATATGTCTATAGTTACAATCAAAATAAGAAATGATAAGGCACATGTCATCTTAGAGTTTCAATACAAATAGGAAATGAGACACATATCCTGATGATCCCATGACCTTCTCCACACAAATTCGAATTTGTTTTTGGGAGGCCACATAAGGGTCTTTTAGAAGCTTCATTTTGACCTACACATGCCAACAATATCATCCCACTTGTTAGGTATAATCATATGCATATTATTTCCTATTTTTCCACCATAAATTCACTTAAAAATGCTAAGAATTAATAAATTTTGGAAAAACATAAATGTGTCCCAATGATGATAATTATAAGGTAAATGTAAAGATATGGAGGTAAATGTAATGAAATAGAGGTGGAGTGAAGGTGATAATATGGCAATATAAGTGAAAATGTAATGGAAGTGAATGACAATTTCAAGGCCCAACAATTGTTACAAACCCCTCCCCCTTAAGCAAACACCATCTTTGGTGTTCAAAGACACCTACAACCATTAAAATCATTGCAAAACCACAACATACTACCCATGGAGCTTTATAACCTAGCTCATAGAAGTATTTGTCAGACCAGAAGGTAACTCCTCAAATCGAATTGTGCTCTTGCATTAATATTGGTCATAGATATATAAATGGAGGGAGAGACTCTTGGGTTTCATCTCCCAGTATCTCTTCATCTTCTAATTCTCCTTATTTTCTATTTACAACCAACTTACCTAATCCCAAAGATTAGGCATCAAAATTCCCCCTATTAATATTAAGGGATGTTGGTGAGTCCAAGCATCATTATGAATCTTTCAAACTTTTCTATTGCAAACGCTTTGGCGAAGATATCTACAATCTTCTCATTTGTGGAACAATAGTGTGTGTGGATTGTCTTGCCCTCAACATGATGGTGAATCAGATGGTGTCTTTTATTGATGTGCTTCATTCGATCATGGAACTTTTGGTTATTGGAAAACTTTATTGAAAAAGTGGTGTCAATCATGAGAGGAGTTGAATGAACTTGTTTCTCCTGCAAATCTTCCAAAATTTTCCTAAGCCACATAATTTCCTTTGTTTCTTCAGTTGCTACCACATATTTTGCCTCAGTAGTGGAATCCACTAGAAGTGATTGTTTGCATGACCTCCAAGAAACAACTCTTGATCCGAGACTCATAACATAACGTGAAGTAGATACCCGAGTTTCTTTATCTCCATCGAAGTATAAGTCAGAGTATCCAATAAAGATGAAGTCACCCACCTGTGTATACTCAAGTCCAAAGTCTTGAGTTCCTTTCAAGTAATTTAGAACTCTTTTTATAGTGAACCAATGTCCCTCACAAGGATTTTGCGTAAGTCTAGAGAGGATTCCAAAAACAAATGAAATGTCTTGTTTGGTAGTAGTTAGGTAGTTCAAACTTGTTACGAGTTGTCTATACATTGTTGCATCCTAAAATTCTTTTCCTTTAGTGGATGTGAGATTTAAATTTTGTTCCATTGGAGTGGTTATAGGATTACACTCAGTCATGCCAAAACTATTCAACGGGTCACCAATGTACTTATTCTGAGAGAGGAATATAAACTTTAGAAGTTGAGTTACTTCAATAGCAAGATAGTAGTGAACATAGCCCAAGTCTTCCGTTTCAAAACCTTTCCTCAATTCCTTCTCTATGGATGAAATATAGCTCTCATTTTTCCCTGTCATCATAATATCATCTACATACACCATAATATATACAAGTTTTTTGCATATATTCTTGAAAAACAAAGTTACATCATCAAAATCACAATGTTTGAAGTTGAGTTTTAGAAGATGCTCAATCAACTTCTCATACTAGACTCCCAGAGCTTGCTTGAGGCCATACAAGGATTTTAGAAGCTTTCAAACTTTATGTTCTTAACTCTTCACAAAAAATCCTTCTTGTTGGGACATAAAATGTTCTCTTTCAGATCTCCATTCAAGAAAGTAATTTTTACTTCCATTTGATGGTATTTCCAACCATTCTGTGTTGCCAAGGAAAATAATTTCTGGATGGTAGCCCATTTTCCTATGTGGAGAAAGGTCTCCTCATCATAGACCCCTTCATTCTGTGAAAAAACATTTTCCACAAGCATGGCTTTGTGCTTGTCTAGTGAGTCATCAAATTTATACCTATTCTTGTAAACCCACTTGCATCCTATTGGTTTGTTTTTGAATGGAGGATCAACCAGCTTCCACATGTCATTATTTATCATGAAATAATATTATTTCTGCATTTCTTCTTTCCATTCATCATGAGAAGTGACTTCTCTGGAGGAAGTTGGTTCAAAATTTGTAGGCAAATTGAGTTTGCAATCAGAAGAAACATCCATATCAACATGTGAATTATAATTTTATACATGACCTCCATTTTTTTTGGTTGACCTTCTTTCTTTTGTCTTTCCAACCTCATCAGGATGAAAAATTTCAAGTTTCTTTGTTAGCCATTTTGGAGGACGTTTCTGATATGGCCCAAGATTCTCAGTTGACTGAGTTGGGGTTGAATCAAGATTTAGTCTTCCAATTCTGTCAATCACATCACTCCAAGTGTCATAAGTGGTTGGAGCTTCATGTGGGGGAGAGAGTGCTTCAAAATAAGATTCCACAGATTGATCCAGTATAGGAATCCCCTCTTCAAGATGTGAAATATAATTATCAAACTCTTGAAAATATTTTGCATGTCTGAATCTATCCAAGCGATAAAGTTGTTGCTCAAGAACATTGTTTGTATTGGAAGATTCAAGAAATATCATGTCTCTAGATATTATAAACTTATTTTTCACTTAATAATAGACATGTTATTCTTTGGAGGTATTTGAATACCCTAAGAAGATAGACTTTTGAATCCTTGCAATTAGTTTGTTTCTCTATTCCTTGGGTATCAAGGCATAACAGGTGGAACCTAAAATGTTGATATCCGTCACCGAAGGATTGTTGACGTACCATATTTCATAGCGAGTCTTTATTTTTATAGCATTAGATGGACACCTATTCTTTATATACATGGAACATAGAACTACATCATCCCAAAACATCAATTTACCATTCTTGAAAAACATCATGGAACGTACCATATTTAATATTGCCTTGTTCATTCTTTCAACTACTATGCTATGTTGGGGAATATAAGGTATGTTGTTTGATGTTTGATCCCATGCTAGCGAAGATAGTTCTCAAATTCATTTGAAGTCTTCTCTTTTCAATTATTAGTGTGGATAGAGCATATATGATATGGTGCATCATTTTTAGTTCATGCATCAAAAGTTCTTAAATGTTTGAAAATGATCAAATTTATTCTTCAACAAATAAACCCAACAGAATCTGTTGTAGTCATCAATAAATGTCATCATATATTTATTATCATTTGCGGATAAATAAGCATTGGGCCACATAAATCTGAATGAATTAGTTCAATTTTTAGATGTTCTTAGGAATGTGAGTCATGAAAATATCGTTTGTTGTCTCTCCTAAGATACAATCATCGCATTGCTTAAGTTTCATAGGAATTGTAACAAAACCAGTAACAACATTTTTCTTCAAAAAATGAAGGTTTTGATAGTTCAAGTGTCCAAATATAGGATGCCATAAAAAACTTGTTGGAAGTTTACCTTTATCATAGTGAGAACTATATGAGAAATTTTGTGCATGACCAGAGGTTCCTTGCAACTTTAGAAGTATTTCTTCTTCTATCCCTGTCATGACAAGTGAGTGATCTGATGGTCTTCTGACCTTGACCTTTCCATCAAATATATAAATGGATTGTCCTTGCTGGAAGTTGTGGACCAAAGGCAATGAGTTTATCCTCGACTCTGGGAGGTATATAACATCATGTAGAAGAAAGTCGGAAAGACCAAGTAGTTTGATCCTAATAGTGCCAAGCCCTGATGGCTTCAGTTTTGGCTTGTCTACAAAGTATACTGCACCATCAACATTGTCAGTGAATTCTTCAAAGAAATATCTCCTCAAATTCATGTGACAGGTTGCTCCAGAAACAAGAAACCAATCATCTTTTCAAGAAGAAAGTAAAGCATTGAACAAGCCTTAAGTTACTCAAATATTGCAATGTGCCACAACATAATCAAAAAATTTGGGTTCCCTACACTTCCCTTTATTATTTGTTTTACCTTTCCCTTAATTTCTTTCCTTCTCGATTGGGTCCCAAGGCATCTCACATGTGGATGGATCATGTCCATCTCTATTGCAGCGTATGCAATGAAGATCATATTTTTCTCCTTGGAGTTGTCTTCCCCTTACCTCTAAAATTCCTTCTTCCTCTTCCTCTACAACCACCTCTTCCTATACAAGAATCTTCTGCATGATTCTTCTCCTTTTTTCCAAGTCATATAGTTTCTTTAGTAGACTGAGGGGTTGTCTTCTTCCAAAAATCCTTCTCTCTCTTAGGAAATTTGTTTTCAAGGAAGTCAAAGGTAACCTCCCACTTGCTTGAAATGACTTAAAATAATATGAATAAGTGGGATATAGTGCCTTGACATAAGATATAAGAGTAATATCTATCTCGACACCAATGGATTTTATATCAGGCACAATGGATCTTACTTCTGATGTGAAGGAAAGAGGGTCATCATTTTTCAATCGAAGACTGAACAACTTAATCATCAATTTAACAACTTCAAGTTTAGAGTGTGAGTCATAAAATTCCTTCAATTTTGTTAAAACTTCAAATGCATTTGAAAATGGAGAAATATGTTGACTCACCTCTTCATCTATTGATGTTGTAATCAAGGAATAGGCCTTGTTGTTCTTGTTTTCCCAAAAGGCAAGCTCCTTATCTGAAGTTGGTTTTGCATGTGAATTGTCTCCTCCTTCACAAACCCCTTTCCACAACTCATTTAAAATGACGTGTGTTTCAACTTTTGGTATCACTCAAGATAGTTCTCTTTTCGAAAGAGAACCACTCCCATATTGGAAATTATTGAACGCATCATAAAATTTGATATGTGCCCAAAATAATTTTAGTGGTTGGAAAAAAATGTTGATGTATTTCTAATAAAATTCAGTGGTTATATCTTCAAAAAATCACTAGTATACCTTCATACACCATGACTCAAATAATATTTGACTTTTCAAATATGCATATATAAACCCATGTGGAAATATAATATATGAAGCCAAAACAATATTGTAATTTACTTAGGATCATTCACCATAAGGCATTCACCATTCACCATAACATGTATCGACCCTTATTAAAAATTTATCTCATAATGAATGTCTTAAAAATAAGTACCATCGAACCAAGAATAATCATTATTTCATTCCATGGATTTGCCTACATAGTAACACATAGAACAAATACCACACAATCAATGCAGGAATAAACAACACACTCACCAGTGAACAACACCATAGGACTGAACCAAGGTTTCACCTTTGTTCCTACATGGAGGAACTCTCACTATCGAAGCACTTGGAATACCACCACAGTTGAACACAACTCCAAAAATATACACAGTCACTTCAAGGTTTTTCCATTATCAGTTATCGCTCTTGAGCTTGAAGAGACCCAAACACTTCACCATGTTTCATGCAGTCATTTCAATCATTCCCTTCAACAATTATTACCATGAAATTTCACCGCTTCATTTTACAAGTCGGTCATTGTAAATTCGTAATCTAGGAGATATGATGTGGGGTTACTATGGGGACATGCAGAATGGAGGTGTGAGGAAGGCAATGTTCACAGGAAGGGTAGGAAGGTCATAACAAAGAAGATGCTGGAAAATTTATTCGTTAACATAGAAATATTATGCATAGATCAACACAAAAGAGAGCACGTAAAACAAAAATTGTTGTCAGAAGAAGCCACATTAATATCAACGAAGAAAAAAGACAAGAAACTCAAAGATACAATCCAAAAACTCAAGCACTTGAAGGTGTTGACAAATGGAAATGTATTTTGCATACAATGGCTCGTATGTTGAGCTCGGTTGTTGGGATTGCTTTGGAGAGGTATGGTCGATTGGAGGAAAAAGGTGTTAGTTCTACAAAAATATGCAGAATAGAGGCAGTTCTAGAAAATATGTAGAATAGAGGCAAGAGGGAGTTAGAAGGGTAGAAAGGAAGCCAGAAAAAGCGGTTGGCTCTGATACCCTGTTAGACGGGGAGGTAAATCCTCAATTCCAATTGTGCTTTTACATTAATACTGATCATATATATGTACATGGAGGGAGAGACTCTTGGGTTTCATCTCCTAGTGTCTCTTCATATTCTAATTCTCCTTATTTTCTATTTATAATATTTACATGGATTTACATAATCCCAAAGATTAAGTGTCAACAATTTACAATGAACAGCCTGCTCAAAGAAAAAACCAACATGACAAACATGAAAACCATACCACTTACTAGATATTTATAACACAACTCACCATAGTATTTATATCACAACCACATATACTTAGGCACATTTTCTTCATCTAGCAAATAATCATATTGTCTACGGAGCTTTATAAATCAAGCTCGATACAATATTTACAATAATATACACATATACACATGCACATTTTCTCTAGCCAACAAATAAAAGGATATGATGCATACATCTACTACAAGTATGTCTAGAGGCTTACACCTACACTGTCAAAGTAATACCAAGATTCACCCCTTTCCCAGGAAGTATATAATCCACTGCTAATGTCAAACCTGCAACCAATATCCAACGTTACAATCTTGCGCCACTTGTTCTCTCAATGAACAATTACTGACTCATTCTTCTAGCGCACACTCCCAATGTGCACCTAATTCTATCTGACAATGCTAATAAAGAAAAAAAATCATCCTAGGCCTTCCCTTCTCTGCTACACAGTCCCTCGGGTAATCCAGTAACCCCCTTCTATTCAGTAACTCACCTTCCAATTTCCTTGGCATCCCCTATCCTGGGTGACCATCCCTTCGAAAGCTTTCTGCGCATCTGAAGGTCAAAAATCCAAGGCACATCCTTACATAAAAACCATCATTCTGGTCATAGCATTCTCATGGAAATCAATGGAGACTATTGGTTACTAGTGCCCCACAATGGCCATGCTCCTTAATTCTTTACGAACATACCGCTACCTATTCCAATTCCATTCATCACCACTATTAATTCTTGCAGCCAGTTTCAACCACCGAACCTAGGCGTTTCCATGCTTTCCTATACCAAGCACATAATTTCCATTAGACTAAAAAGGAATTGAAAGAAATTTTACTCATACCTTAATGATGGCTCATCAATAAGGTACAATTTCAATTCTATTTACTTCCTATCACAGCAAGTCAAACTAGCTCTTTGGTCAAATCAACATGTATAAACATATCACATCTTGTTAGCTCAACCCACAACCATCATAAATCCGAATCACATAACATGTGCATAATTAAAACTCTAATAAAATACTAATGGTTACCTTTCGAATGGTTCTTTACTTTTTCCTTTGTTCTTTATCCTTTTTGTACACACATTGAATGAGTTTCAAAATCCGGTAAGCACCTAGTGCCTTCTCTTTAAGCAAAAAGGGAATCTAGAGAAAAAACCACCTGAAACCTCAATAACAAAAACAAGGGAATCCAGATACTGACTCAACCCTTAATAGAAAAAAGATTATCCTGAGACTAAATTGCCTTGGCCCTCAATAACAAAACAATGGCCAAGACAATCCCAACATGTTTGTCCCATCACACTATACAACAGTTACACATAAATAATGTACTGAAACACATACACCTACACCTGGTGTACAACACAACACGTACACCTACACCTGGTGTAGAACAAGACACATACAGCTACACATGATGTGCAACACGACATATACACCTACACTCAGTGTACAACATAACACATACACCTACACCCAGTGTACAACACAACACATGCACCTACACTTGGTGTACAACACAACATATACACCTACATCTAGTGTACAACAAAACACAATGTGTATAATGTGTACACCATACCCGATCTACATAGTGTGACCTGCACATTGTGTATATGAAATCTAATGTACATAGCACCACCTGAAAAACATGTACACATCACCCAATGTAGAAAACACCACCTGCACAACGTGTACACAACATCACATGGACACAACGCCACATGTACAATATGTACAGAGCACCACATATCCATATGCCCATAACACCATATGTACACAATACCGCATATCCAACATTCACACAGTGCCATATGTACACAACATCGCATATACAATATGTACACAACACTATATGTACATAGTACCACATATACAACATGCACACAATACAATATGTACATCATGTACAACAAATACACAACAGAAGTACTACACATCCATAAAGCACATTGTCTCTACCAGGAAACCTTCTACTATCTTCCCACTGTCCATGCTTGTCCCAGCATGTCGTAGATCACACTAATTTCATTGCACTAATGTATCCATCAGCATTACCTGCAATAACATAAACATAGACATAATATAATCACATAATATCAATTCATATCCACATGATGCTAACCTCATAGATCTTATCAGGGCTACTCTTCCCACTTGATTCGTTATAAATGAGGAAGCTCTTCATGCCATTCAGCTGCATAAGCAATCATTCATCCATAAGAATGATCCTTGATGACTGGATTAGACAATGACATATAAACATCAGCATAAACAATCACGATCCTTGATGACCCTGTCAGATAATTGCATACATACATATATACATATACGTCCATACATATATATATATATATATATATAGATATATATACATACATCATAATCATGGTCACAACATAATTATAAGATATCATAAGTTCAAGGTTAAGAGAACTCCCTTTATCCATGCACAACATCCACAACATTGAGAATGACAATTCCTAACAAGTAAGGGCATCTCACGCCTCAAATGTGTTTACTTTACCTTTCTTATTACCATTCTCAAGATTGTCATGCCACTGTCCATTTACCCATTAGACCCAACTAGTCCAACTAAGTATCATATCCTTGACTTCATTTTCCCTTATACATGCTTTGAGCTTCATACAAGTCTTACATTACCTATTGAATACCACACAACTCTCACTCAACTCCATCAACTTCCCTCTTTCCCAAACCAATCCCCAAAACCCTTAAAGCACAAAAGGAAAGAACAAGAAACAGACAAGAAGAAAATCATGGAAACAAATAACAATATGACTAGACAAGAAAAGTGGCATGGACATGCACCAGACATAAACGAAATTTAAAATGAGGTGCAAAAAAATAAAAAAATATCGAAAGCACAAGACCAGCAACAAACACCATGACTCAATCCCCATGGGTTCCCAATTCCTCTAAAGGAAAGTTCAACCCAAGCATTTTTCAAGATTTCATGGAAGTCTCTTTTGCTAGGTAAGCCCCAACATCATACTTCCATAAACACATTACTATAATGTATATGTTATCACTTAGGGAAAACCCTAGCTGCGGGGAAAAATCCTAAGGTAACCTCAAACCTCTTTTAGGTTGAAGTTGGCCCTTCAACTTGGAGAGGGATCTCTCCATAAAACTCAACTACCCTATGGTCGTCGTAGTATAATTTTTTGTGAAATTGAGTTCAGGTTGCTAGGTTTAGATGTAGGGATGAGATTGGTTGGGTGATCCTCAAAACCATTGGGCATGGAGTATAGCTATTAAGCAAATGAGATCATAGATCCAATGAGCAAGTTGTATAAAGAATGAAAGTCACAAGTCCTTTGATTGTTTGGTTGATTTTGTAGAAAGAGGATTACAGGAAAGAAGAGTTTATAAATTACTAGAATAACAAATATTAATGCATGGTAATTTTAAAGGAGGAGCATCAAACAAATCCAATCTCATAAACTAGGATTCTGAGACATTGAAGAAAACAATTATATAACAGAGAAATATTGACACAGAGAAGTAACACTTGAATTTCGTACTAAATACTAATTAAACAATTTGACTACATTCAAGATTGCTCAAATATATTTAGACTACAATAATTTCCAACCTTTTCTTCTTCTACATAAATTGTCTTTATAAAAAAGACTGCAAAATTGAAACAAGTTTCTAGCAAAACGTAATTACAAAATTTAAAAATAATAACGTACTTTATCAAATACATGCATATAGAAAACTTGCTAATCATATCTTCATCTAAATATCATGTCTTTAATGAAGTCATGGCTGGAGATAAGGATCACTAGGTCAAATTTGGTGCGGTGGCATCCAAGTCAACAACTATCCATGAGTGTTTTCCTCATGAAATCTTGAAAAATAGTGTCTTGTGATCCCTTCGAAAATACAAAATTGTGATAGATGTTATAAAAATGAGAGAGGATTTAATAAATGGATCTATTTGGGACAAAAAAATCTTTTAGTTTTGTAAAATTCATTCTCATTTTTTCAGGATATGATCTTCAAAATAATTACTAAAATAGGATTGTAAAATCTTGAAAAACAACCTTTCAAATATACTTCGAATATTCCAAGTCATAACACATGTTATAAAAACAAAAGTGTTTTTTTTAAATGGGCCTGTTTTGGAAAAAAAACTTCTTTTTTCTTTATGTTTTGTAATTTTGATTTGTTTGGAAGGTGTTCCTAAAGTTATTGTGTTGTACAGGAAAAAAAAAGTTTTTTAACTAGCCATTTTTACAAAACAAATGTTTATAAGCCTGTTCTCATTGTATTCCTATTAATCATTTTTTTGTGGCTTATAAATGATGATAACCCATTTTCAATGCATTATTCTGAATAAAAGTGGTAAAACCATCAATAAGTTGATAATATCACTCACAACAAATTCCCTGTTTATTACGAATAAAATGTTGACACTGCAACTGTCAACATTTTCTAAATTTAAAAAAAAATGAAGTTTATTGTGATAACAATATAAACAAATATAACAGTACACTAGTTACCTTACCTTGTTGTTCCATGATTGTTTCCTTCTGACTGAACACATCCACCCCATCTATCAAATAATTCCATCGAAGATTAGGCTATAACTAGAAATTAGCTACTATACATGTCATGTGCATGGTCATGAATATAGCACATATCCACTTAACGTGAGACGGAATCAAGGTTAAGAATAATTCTTGTATGTAAAGAACTCATTCTTTTGGAATTGTGGTTTCTAAACATAGTTAAAGGAATTATTGCCCAATTCCTTTCTTATAGCTTTTCCTTGCTGCAATGGAGTCTTACTATGCACTGTCACATCACCCGACTATTACTTATATAAACAAATGAACTATTACCTTGACACACTAATGCCAAACATGTTTCCCTAGAACTGTTCACACATGTCAGCCACATGTTACATCATGTCCATTAATTTGAAACCGACCTTGAACAAGACTAACATCCATGTCATCATCAACTCATGATCATTAATCATAATGATACAACTATCACCTACTTGCAATCAAGAACATATCAGTTGTCTCAGACTATAATGTGTTACTGCAATAATCTCAAGCAAGATCATTCCTTCATGGAATATTATAGATACAAACTCATATCATCAAACTAGTCAAACATTCATTGAACAGATAGATGACATAATAGAAGCAATACTCAAACAACAAATAGATGGCATAATCAAACATTCAAGCACCAAGTAGATGACACAAGAAAACTCATACTAAATAGGAAACATAATCAAACACTCAAACACCAAATAGACAATATAATCAAACTCATACCTCAATGTATCTCATGGGAGGCTATCTTGTTTGCATAATCAATCAAGATTAGCATGATATAACTTCACAACATATCAACCCAAACATAATTAAGGTCATGATATCCATAACCATAACAAGCTAACATGTTCACATCATAAACTCATAAACAATTGTCATTCATGCATAATAATCACATATGCACAATTAGTCTAGATTATTATGACACAATATTGTAAGCATATCAACTCATACTTGAATGTCATAACCCTAATCATCTGCATATGCAAATCTAAATTAACATAATACATATAACATAAAGATCCTAAGTATAATTCCCATAACCATCATGCATAAGACCACAATGCATATAACAACAACTTCCTATCCTTTATGAATGACCAACACACGTACATATGATCACACTAATTAACTAACATCTATCATACATGTAACTACAACAACCATAGACTGACAGACATATACACAACCTCAATGCTTATAACAATCATTAACCAACATACATGCATGCCAAACATACAATACATGTATGATGATATGATCTTACCCCAAGGTCTATTATTTCAACCTTGCTATGATGATATGCATCTCCTGCTCTTAATCTCCTCCAACACATCAACATCATAACATACCAATAACATCATAATGAAAAAACTTCATGCAATGACCTCATTCATTACAACCTTAACCATGACAATGCATACATAAAAACTTGCATTCAACCTATTTGGTCCAAGTGTTGAACCATGCTCTCATACCACCCTGTAACTGCCTCCTCCAAAATTTTCCCAGTTTCACCAGCTTGCATAGGGTAAACACGAGTTGGCGGTCACTATGACAAGACTCAACCTCCTATATCACCTTAAGTAAATGGAATTGACAACTTGAGACCTTATTGACTTCCCTCAAGTGCTAAACAATCTCGAGGAGAAACCCAACCCCTCTAGGTGACCAACCCTGAGATGACTCTCTTTTTCAATGACCTAGAGCCCTAGTCACTACCTTGCCAAGCCCTCCAAGCGACTAAGAGCCTCCAGTCACTCTCATGAGCATGCCTGAGTCTGACTATAGCCTTTTTATACTAGTGTTATGTGAGTGACTACGAGATTTAAGGCTATTTTCCAGGGCTAGGACCCACTATTTGCACATAACTCCATGAAACTTCCAGAACTCATAAAAACAATTTTTGTAAACCAAAACTAAAACTAGGACTCGACTTGACCTTCCACAACCAGGACTGGGATTCCGTCAAACACTTTTTAAACATGCAAACTACATTTCATGAATGCAAGTTTAAACATGAGGAGTTGAAAACTTATCTGGGGTCTCACAAGAAGGATCACAACCTTCTCACATTAGCTCTCATAACATCAATTAGGTCTCACATTCATTATTCATTCAGTTACAAATAAAAAAATGGAGAGAGCCATGACTAAGAAATATAAAATAACCATGCTTATAACCAACATATAATTAGATAAATAACAATGAGAGAACAACCATTAAATCAACATAATAACAAGTACATTTACTCATAAAAATAAAGCGAAACTTAGCTCTTATTAAACATAGATAGAATCCAACTAGGTTTCGGACTTCCACATACCACCAGACCATAGATTGGTTAAACCAAATCTTTCTTTCAACCAATCACCCTTGTGCCAGATTCTAAGCATGAATATGGGATCTCATGGGATAAACCAATCCATAAACAACCAAGGGAATCCAAAGGTAAAACCACCCCCACCCTCACCAAACCGTGACCTCACCTAAACTGGTGTCAATATCACAAAATGAAACCAAGCTTGGATGCCTCAGAATTGCTTCTCTAATACCTTGAGAAAATTTCCTGTCTCCACCCTTAGGATTTACCATGTGTCCTGCCATTACCGATCGAGGGATTCCTATGCCTTTGGGAATTTTCCTCAGACCACTTCACACAGATCCAAAATATTGTGGCAGTCCAAAGATCAAACTGAGAAAAGTCCCACCACACCATGGCTATCTAGAAATAGCGAGGCTAGGATAAAATCCACTGTCAAAACTAGGAAAATTCCATGCAAATGACAACAAAACAACCAAATACCAACATGCACATACCATGCATGTCAAAACCAACTAGGAAATCATACATGCAACCTATTACTTACAAGTATTCCTGTAGAAGCTACTTGATCCAACTTTTCCTTGCTTTACCCTTGCTTTCCTTAGCTTTCCTTCTCCTTCCTTTTATTTCCTTATCCTTCCTTTTTTTTCTTGATTTCATTATCCTCTTGGTTCTCTTCTCCTCTCTGACACTAATTCCAAAGCTAAACTGACAGAAGGCTGAGTCATAATCCTTTTTATTATTCACGCCTCTAATTTCTTCCATTTCCATTATTTTCCTTCAATTTCCTCCTCACATGAAACCCATGACCTTTCACCTTCCTTTTCTCTTAATTTCCTTTATTTGCATAAATAAAATGTCAATAATACTTTTTTGTCGTTACCATTGGGTTTTCACATTTCCTCTTAGCCATAATAAACCAAATAAACACCCGCTAGGATGTTTTTCCCAACATTCAGATTGGAATATGTGTCCCATGACATTGGTTTTATTTTTCCTTTATTAACTTTTGTTACATGAAATTTCAGCCCAAGGTTGTTACAAAATCCCTTCGAGAAACTTAGGATCTCGGCAATAGAACCATTTGTTGGCACAAATTTAATGAAGAAGACCCTAGGTTCTCATTGAGCACGCCAGTAAAGATGTTCGTTATAGTCTAACTCTTCTTAGGAAGAGAATCATCTCACTCGATGTCTGTCGAGGCTTAAGAAAAGGATAAGGGATCATAGAACAAGATAGAGGAATGTTTTAACAAATAACTCATTGTGAAAATACTATATTAGATATCACAATAACATCTTCAACTCAGTCATTAATTAAAAAAAAGCATCTTCAACCTAGAAACAACAAAAGGAATTTAGAAGCACAATCTTATAATTTTAAAGAGACCTAATAAACAATCACCTTCAGGATATATAGACATTCCCTGCAATAGTTATTTCTATTATGAATCATATCATTACAATACATACTGTATCTTCATAAAATGCTAGAGATTGATTAACTATCAAGTCAATGCACATGAAAAAACTTAGAAGTACAATAGAGATATTCAAAACTCTATTAGAACTTCTCAATAGTAGCATCTTGGTGTATGCTCACTTCTACCATCCTTTTCTTTATCCCTTTATGAATTTCCTTTTCTTGATCTTGCTCGCTTTATCTTGTCCACTTTGACAAAATATATCTGTTTTTGTCCTTATCACCTTCGATCTTTTCGAAGTTGAGTGAACCTATCCTCCTTTCTAGGCTTCTGTAAATTCCAAGATAATTTTTTCTAACTTATTTTTCCTACTCCTTTGTTACTATTTAGGATTTTTTTTATTCTGGCCATTTATCTCACCTTTTCTGGTGACCTTCTCCCTCACCATTGTCTCGCAAAAATTCAATCAAAATTTGCCAAAACTATTAAAAAAATGAAGGATCGAATACACATATGCTAAACACATAGGCGCTGAGGCCTACAATATACATCTAGTTCACAAACCTAATAACAATTATATACATTTACAACATAAATAGGCAATGGTGTTACACTAGACCACATTGCTAGGAACTTGATATGTGTGCAATTGGTCCCAATTATTGAGTTTACATTTATAAATGCACAATAAATCAAATGGATTCTTGATGGGCATGTATTGCTAAGCTTCAAAATAACTATACTTAAGCCTATTATAATACCTACTGGCTATAATATGATGATTTTCCATGAGCGATTTTAATAGATACATCTTTTTAACCTTTGAGAAGGGTTTAGTGACATCATCCTTATATTCACATTAATTATGAGATAACCTATGTATGGTTACAAAACATTTTAATCAACCTATTTTTTAATTATTGTAACCAAATATATCAATAATGAATAAGTTTTGTAGATCTCATTAAGAAAAAAATGGAAATCTATGCAAAATAAAATTGGGTGTGAGTTCCTTAGCACAAGTTTTACCTTATTTAATAATGCTAACCTCATAAATATAGGGATGGAATTTCAAGATCCTAGCACGTGGAAGATTGATAGCCATGAAATAAAAAGAGTGAGAATAAGAATTATTTTTTATTTAAATACACTTGTTTTTCTTCATGGCATAGTGAGACCATAGACTCGTAAAAAGTGTATGATTAAAAAAATTATGATGTAATTATTGAATGTATGTTTGAGCTACATATAGTGAAGTGGGTATGGTTGTAGTAGTGGGAGATAGATGGTATAAGTTGTGATGATGACAACATATTGCAAATTTTGACATCTCTTACAAATCAATAATACATGATAATCTAGTTTGAAAATGAGATGAAATAGAGGTCCAAAGGATGTTGAGGAAGGAGGCTTGAGACTTCATTAATTTGGAGCCCAAAGTAGGTTGGAGCCAACTCATTGCAACAGTTAGAGCCTTAGTAAAGTTGGAGCCTACTCATTCTTTAGTTTGGAGCGTCTATAGTGAGCATTTTCTTGCATCTTCGAGGTTGGTTCCTCAATTAGGTTGTAGCCTACTAGAAGTGGTAGTTTAATTCTTTTATGTAGTTGTCTCTGGAAGTTCATGCACTACAAATTAATGTAATGAATTGAACATTAAGGATGGTGGTTTGTAGGTTGGAGCCAACTCATTTCAAAGGTTAGAGCCTTAGTAAAGTTGGAGCCTACTCATTCTTTAGTTTCGAGCGTCTATAGCGAGCATTTTCTTGCATCTTCGAGGTTGGTTCCTCAATTAGGTTGCAGCCTACTAGAAGTGGTAGTTTAATTCATTTACGTAGTTGTCCCTAGAAGTTCATGCACTACAAATTAATGTAATGAATTGAAGATTAAGGATGGTGGTTTTCTCCAGTATGTGTTTCCACCTTGAAATTCGTGCCTCAATTCTTGATTTGTTTATGGTAAAATGAATTGAAGATTAAGAATGGTGGTTTTCTTCGGTATGAATTTCCACCTTAAAAATTGTCTCCTTCTGATGTGATATCTTCTTGATTTCTTCATGGTTTTTTCAGATGTTACTCATATGATAATGCATCTTTATAACAAATGCTATAATGTTTAAGATTCATTGTTATATGATTGTATAAGTAAAAAAAGACTATTAAATTGTGAATTAACATCAACATCAAATTAATTCTCCAACTCCCCTTGGTTCCATCCCCAAGGTGACATTTCAACCAACAATAATAAAATATCAATATAATCTTGTAAAAAGTATTTTAGCCAAAAATATATATATATATATATATAATGTCAATCTTGAATTGCAAAGTCCATTAAAAGAATTAAACTACCACTATTTTCTAGTAGGCTACAACCTAATTAAGAAAAAACATAGAAATTTTAAACTTAAAAACCCACCAATATTTTAAAACTAAAAAAATCCCAATTACCCCTATATAGTAGAGTACCTTGAAAATTACTTAGCATAATTATATACATGAATATACAAATATTTTAAAACTTTTATTTTAAAGAATTACAAAATTCATATATATTATTTTTACACCTTTTATTACATTTTTCATTTCACATCATTTATCTTTAAGAAGACAGACTAGTTATTAAATGCTAGATTTGCTAAAAATAAAGAAAAATACATTGAACACGCAATGGAGACAAATTTTAAATTTATTGATTTTTTTTAAATACATTTTATTTCTTTTTGTTTTATAGAAATTCTATTAAAATAAATTCAAAATAGATTTATTGGAATTTTAAAATATTATTTAATGTATTTTAATTTAATAAATCAACGGAAATTTATTGGTGTGCTTTATTGAAACTCATTTAAAGTCAATATTATTAATTTTTTCGCTTAAATTTAAACTACATTGTTAATCCATATGAATAGAAAACTCGATTACGAGAATTGCCACCTCGGCTTCAAGAGCAAATCACTGAAATAATTAATCAGAAACACAATCGAGATTATCAAAATTCATCTCTATTTTCTCTGCAGCCGTCAAAACTGAGTATCAAAATAGTACACAGGACAATTTCGTTTTGTCCAAATCAACTCCGCTCTGGCCCTTTTAACGTAAGCCAGAACAGAACCCGACGCCAAAATATAACCTAATGATACAACTCAAATGAGGATGGGAAAACTAAATTCCTCACATTCCTCCAACTCCTCAGTGTTGGGAGGTTTACATGATGTGCTACACTCGCCGACGTATGGAGAATTTCGACATTTCTCCAACTCCTCAGCGTTTGGAGAATTGTAAGGTGTAAAGCACTCCTTGTATCGGCCTGCCCGGCATTCTTCTCTGGTATTATCTGCAGAATCACCTGCGATGTCAAATGAAAATACACTAAGTCTAAAGAGATCCCAGAATTTCTTTGAAGGAATCATAACACCTCAGTGAATTTGATTGTAGTTACGACACGTACTCTTACATACGGAAGATCTCTTCTCCATAACAGAAACTCGTCGGCCGCACATTATGAAAGGCGATGCCTGCTCACACAACACCAAAATCTCAATAAAAGCTAAAGTCAACATATTGCATTAAAATAATACGAATGCTCGCCTAGTTGAACCTGAATAGCCCTTGCCGCGGAAGCCCTTGTTTCAAACTCTAGAATGGCACAGGCAGTCGAACCCTGACATGGTTCCAAATATTAATAAACACCAATTTATCACATAAAACTGTTTGCAATATAACATTCTACGTTTCAAAAATTCGAAGAGCAGCTCTGCGCTTTTACGAAATAAGATTAAAAATGTTTTAAAAAATTACAAACCTCTACCCTAACGCGAATTTCCGCTGGTTTAATTTCTCCGAAACTTTTAAACCCCTCTTGAATCTGAGCTGCTGAAATGTTCCACGGTAGGTTCTCCACATAAACGGAGGGACTCCCATTGTCATCTGCATGCACAAAAATATTAAGATTAAGATTATATAGTTTGAGTAAGATTATATAGTTTGAGTAGGTTTAATGGTGTTGCAGGCCAACATTACAGCTCATGAGCTACCGAGTGGGGATGGAGAGAAGATGCAAATCCCCACTCTACAAACAACTTAAGGCCATTGTTCAGGCAAACCCAAAAACACAACTCTATTACCAACTCATTTTTCACACAGAAAGAAAACCTATAGCTGGTATCATCTAGAGGGGCAAGAGGGGACAAAGAAGAGGCAGGGAGCCACACCACAACAGCCCATACAGCTCCAAGAACTTAGAAAGCAGAAAGAGAATTGTTCACATATGACTCCCTGGACGAGCATGGCCAACATTACAGCTCATGCCCAATCTAGTGGGGATGAAAAGAAGATGAAAATCTGCCACCTACAAACGACCCAAGGCCATCCTTGAGGCAAACCTGAAAACACAACAAGATTACCAACCCACCTTTCACACGAAAAGGAAACCTGTAGCTTGTATCATCTAGATGGGCACAAGGGGACGGAGTAGGTTTAATCCTTAAAAACATGAGATTAAAAGCGTTACAGGTTCAAAACTAAAATATGCTTTTTTAAGTTACAGGTTCAAAACTCGGAGAAATAAAATATATTTGTCTCCAAAAACAAAAAACAATCTTATATATCAATTTGGAATCTAAATTAATTGTGACTTGAGGAAAAAAAACCATTTACTCCATTTAAATACAAATCTAGTACCTGCAAGGCTATCAAGGCGAGAATGCTGAGAATCGTCAGGGGTTTCACGGCGGGAAGGTACGGATTTGCAGCAACCCATGGATCGATTCTCCTGCAGTGCTCGGCTATGTAAGTGGGGCAACAGCTTCAGAATTTGAATGAGGTAAGTTATAACATGAACGAATGAAGCAATGGTTGGGCTGTCCCTTGCCCAGCCATTTAAATTTATAGGGAACGGCTGACCCTTGCCAAACCGTTACGTTAAATCGTTAGTGGCAGAGTCTGCATTCCCACTTGCAATGACGAGCTCAGACCTCAAATTGTGATCCCTGTATGCATGCTCTAGCATTTAATGGTAATGAATTACTTCTATAAACAGAGTGTCCACCCATGCACGGTAGACAAATGACGGCGATGAGCAGTGGGATTTTCAGGCTGGTATCTTACTTAACCCTACACCGAATTATTTATTGACATCGAGGTCGATGATTGATAATTAAGAGTCCATGCTTGATACTTAATGCACACGAGCAACGGAATTTACAGTTATATATAGTTAATTATAAGTAATAATAAATAATAATTAAGATTTTTAATTTTTGTATATTACTGGAAGATATATGTGTGTGAACAATTATTTTAGTATGTTATATGTTAATGCAGGTTGATTCATTACCATTATTTAAGGAAAATCAGACCACTTAGAATAGTTTGCGGACTATTTTGTGGTTCTTAAGGAGGAAGCTTTTACTCAAGAGATGCCTCTCTATCTTTTGCCTTTAGCTTTTTTCCTCATGTCCCCCCAAAAAAAAGGATAAGAGAAACAGTTTTAGGGCATACTCTGGTCAAGATGTGAACCAAAATAATAAATATAAATTATTAAATTAAAAATAAAAATTGATGAGATGTAACATCACTAAAACCGATACCAATTTTTAATATGTGTAACAAAATATGAATAATAATATTATAGTTAAAAAAAATTGTCATGATAATTTAATTATTTTTTTTAAGAGAAAAAAATAAATTTCTAATTAATTTTTCGTTTCTAAATTCATATAGTTAATAAAAAGAAAAAATCATCCTGTAAACCATTATAGTTCTTAAATAATATATATACTTTATTTTATATTATTTATAACCCATAACCAAAATCCATAAAATGCCCTTCAGGGACCGTTGATTTAATGCCAACTTCATTCCCTTTATCAATTTTATTATATTATGTTAAACATTAATTATATCACTTAATTAAATCTGAACAATATTGAGATAAATTACGTTTCAAAACGAATTATATTATTTAGCTAAATTATGAAATAATGAATGTCTTTCCATTAAGATCACCTAGAGTTTAAGCTAATTTCTTAACCGACACAAATTTATTATAAAAACTAAAATGCTTTGCATAAGTTTATGATAAATAATAAATACTTTCCAATGCTCTCGGCTACATTAACGCATTTTTATTACAAGATAATAAACGCGTGCAATTTTTAGATTCTATATAACATTAGAAAAATTATGTTTTAAAATAATGATCTGAATTAGTCTAGATTTAATAATGAAATTTTGTTATTAAATAATGATTGGATTTGGTTTTTGATTCAATAATTTTTTATTGCTTTTGATGATGATCAAATTTTATTCTTGAAAAATATAGACAAAAAAAATCTCATTAATTATTTATTAATTTCAAAAAATATTGTTATTCACCATATTTATTATCTTTTCAGTAATAATTTTATAATTTATCATTTTTTTTTATTAATAATATCGAAGAATTTTTAGGTTGTACTTATATATAGAAGGAGACTTTGTCAACCCCGAAATTTTTCTATACTTGATTTAGGACGAATTTTTTTATAAATCATAGAAACTTCAATTCTACAATTAATACAAATTTAATAATATTTCATATCATTTAAAAAAATAAATTAAAAGTTATTAATGTAGACAGGTGTCATTTCTGCATACCATCTCTCAATTGGGAGTTCGATGCAAATTGCGGTGTATATTACGTCCTTTATGCTCGGAAATGTCATTTAATAGTGACCACCTCAACTTCTTTGTTATGGACGATCATCGTCATCCACACCATCAACGTTTTCGCCCATGTTCTTCGCTTATCAATAAGCCATAAAGTTATTTATATGGAACGAATTTAATGCTCTTACCGTTTTTTTTAAATTAGACAGTATAGAAAACCCTGTATGTGGAATCCTAAATGCCATTATATCGTATTTATTACTCTAAATAATTTTTAAACTAGATATTAATAAAAACGTGGCAGAGGAATATTTTTATTTATTTTTAGTATTATTTTTTTGGAATTTTTTTGGTAAGTTTTTCAACTGTGATTTTTTTTAAAATCCGGCAAAAATTTATTGAAATCATAAGTTTGATAGTAATCCCTAGACAATTTAAATGCATTAGGAGTTTTTGAAAGTGCTGAATCCATATATATATTCAAAAAACTAATTTGAATAACACAAATCAAAATTTCACCACAAATTTTTTCGGCAATTCTAGTAGCCAAAAAACTAAAATATAAACTCTTTTACAAAGTATTTAAAACCCTATGAAATCAAAATTTCACCTCAAATTTTTAAACAAAATTTTAATAGCGAAAAAAACCAAAATATAAACTCTTTTATAAAGTATTTAATACCGTTGGATAATGCTTTTCGATAACCTGATATTTTATCAAGTTACTTTTCATTCCGGGTTGTTAAGTACAGATAACGACCAGCTATGCTTAATCAATATTAGCTACATGACCAAGTCTCTCTGTGGATCATTGTATTCCAACATCTACCAAAGCGAACGAAGATAAGAACGTAGTAAAATTGAACATAAATATCAACTGGAGTGATTGCATTGTTTACCTTCAATAATAATTTATTATCTGATGCTGTAACTTTATAGAATTATATAAGAGAGTGAAGTTATTAATGGGTTTAGTAATTTAATTTTATTGTTATCACCAAGCCCTGCAACAAATGAGAGTACTTTATTTATGTGATTTTATTATTAAATTTATATACAGATTTTATTTTTTTAAATTTGAGCTTATTAAAATTAATTAATTCATTTTATATTCAATTTTAAAATAAATCTTAATTCAATTTTTATATTTTTCTATTTAATTTTATTGTATTATCAATTTTTACATAACAATTTTTATCCATCTCCGTACTTATAAAATTTATGTTTAAGAAGACTTTGAATGTATTGACATGTATTTATATTCAGATATTTATTATATTTATATAATTATTTTTTAATTAGTTTTTTTATTTTATTTTTATTTTTAATATTTTATTCAAACGTTATTTGATAATATATTCCCATAAAGAATGAAAACCATTGAATTATAATGTATCTAACTATTCTCAATGCAAATGTGAAAATGTAATGTCATGAACATAACCATATGAGCTCCATATATAATATAACTAGTTAAATATAAATTATCATGGGGTGGCAAGAAGTATTGGATATTTTTATATTAACTAACTGTATTATGTAACTTGTTTTTCCATGTAGGTTAAACTTAAATTACGTGTAACAGATTATATGAGTCCAAGGTTATAAGAGGTCATTCTTATAATGGCTTTACACTTGAGAAACTAGATCATTGATAAAATAACAAAGTATTATTTCAAAAAAATATAGATTTCATGAGAGTATTTTTACGATTATTAGAATATATGAATTTTCTACTAAGATATACTTTCAAATTGATCCAGGTGGATATTGGTGGCCACCTGCCAAGTCCACCTGGACCCCCACCATTGTCTTTCTCAGCATTTACAGTTTCCTTAATTGTAGCACAACTTACTATTTTTAGCAGTTTTTCGGGTCCTGAACTTCCGGAGCCGTTTTGAGGCCCTAAACGACGTTTTTTGGGGGGAATCCAGGGGCAACATGGTTCCATGCAATGGACTGATGTTGCCCGTTCCAACAAT
Organism: Pinus taeda; assembly: GCA_000404065.3. NCBI lineage: Eukaryota > Viridiplantae > Streptophyta > Pinopsida > Pinales > Pinaceae > Pinus > Pinus taeda. The sequence goes on from APFE030514062.1 coordinate 73,877, forward strand.
GATAGTGCTCGAATAGATCTTTCTAATGAGCTATTGTACGCGTCAAACGAAGATCGTATGCCAAAGTTACGACCCTGGGAAATTGATGTACCAATTTACCCAAAACGGGGCCCACAATTTGGCGTTTCATCTTCTAAGGGTCGGTTTTGGAATGTGAAGGGTTTTCCATTGTTTCTCAATAATAAATAGGCCTTCGAGCCTCATTGTAACACAAGTTCGGAACAGTTCAGAGACATGTAGCCGCACATCTCTTCTCAGAGATAAGCTACCATCGTCCTAGCTGGTTTATTTCCAATTCTGGTTGTAAGCATATTTCGGTATTTTCATTAATGAAATGAAGTGTTATTTCCGCTGCATCTCTTTATTTATGGTTATCGCATCTCTGTATTTATGGTTATCTCTGTAATCTATTGCGTTCCTGTTTAAATCCGGATCACAAATAAACATAAGTTAGATAATGCAAATTAACTTTAAAAGGATTGGTAGAAACAAAAGAGGAGAGAGGATAAAAGCCAAATATCATGATAAAGATGAAGATGAGGTGGTCTCTCCCACCTCAATTGAGTTGAGATCCTCTCAGTCACAATATATTGTACCAACGTCATGCATAATGTCGGTCTTAATCCTCTTGATGTTCTTTCTAATGTCATTTTGTTGAAACATGGTGTCATCCCTCACAGTGAGAATTTCATTTTTAGCATCATTTCAATCCACGATAACCTCATCCTACACCTACTTCATCCTCCAACGTAGATTAATGGTAAGAAACTATTGGTTATGTTGGCCATGGGTGTGACACATATATGACATTCATTCCTTCACATCTATAAGCAATTCTGAATCCGACAATCCTTGGTGTTTTGTAGCTATGCCACATCTAATTCCTACAACTCCTCCTTAAATTTTGGAAATGACTCCTCCCTATATAATCTTCTAGAGCTCTCTCCACTCATTCAAGCAAAAGGGCCTCTTGGAGGGCCATGATGCCCACTTCACCTCTGGAAATGTTCTCTCTATCAAACCATATTATCACTCAAGAGGAAATTTGTATGAATATGCTTCGTTGAAAGTAGGATCACAAATCATCTAGAAATTTTGGCATAGAATTAAAATTGTTTTTGAAGTTTTAATCAAAATCACAATACTCAAACCTACTCTACTACTCTGTGGAAAGTAATTCACAATCTAGAATAACAATTCCATACATGCAATAAGAAATAACACACATGTACATAGTATTTTCCTTGGGAAAATAAATCTGCTAAAAACCTTAATGCCTACTTGCATTAACCAAAATAGTACAAATGTGTTACAATTGTTTTTTCTCATCTCATCACACCCTACAAGTGAATAACCTATCTCTTTTCTCACCGTGAAGCTCTAACCGAGACTTAGTCAAATTCTGCCTTAATCTTTTCCCCTATTTTCTTGCGCAAGAGAAATTAGGCCCTTATTAATTAGGAATTTCTCTAAAATGGATTCTGCAATTCCTCAAGTTGATCATTAGGTTTCATGCAACACTTGTGCACTCCGGAATAGTTTACAACTGATGTTACACTACCTTGGAATCTCCACCTTCACGGGGTAATTCAAATTTTATGCATGCATTAGTTATTTTGGGTGGAGTTATCAGTTAACTAGATGATCACTGAGTTAGAATGAAGTCACACTACACAATTGACCTTCCACTAGTTCCTCCAACTGTTAGAACTAGTTTAACTGAATAAAACCTAATATAACTGAATTAGATTGCTACAAATTAGCAATCACTCATTCTTAATTAAAATCAATCCCTCCAACTCGAATTAATTAAGTTAACTGAGTGAAAATGACCATTTCATCTCAGCTAACTACCTCCAAGATTTCTGTTGATGTGGAAATTCGAATTTTCTCAATTTAATCAAGGAAAAATCAAATTGACAATTTCTTGCTACATTTTTCAGCAGCCTCTTTTAGTAAGGAAGTCATTCTCAAGCACCCCTATCCTTCCCCTATGGAACTCAAACTTACCTCTTGACAAGGCCTTTTTCAAAATGCCAGCATCATGTTCCTCTATCGGAATGTATTGTAGCAACATTATTTGCCTTTGCACACATTCCCGTAAATGGTGATACCAGATATCTATATGCTTGGATCGATCGTAAAAGATAGGATTATTAGAGAGATTGATGCAACTCTGATTATCATAGTAGATCAAATTTGGATCCATCATCTAACCAAACAGTCCCACAAGTGTCTTTCTCATCTAGCTCGCCTCACATGGTGCTTGATTGGCAGCCATGTATTCATCTTTTGTTGAGCTTAGTACCACACATATTTTCTTCCTATTGTACGAGGAAACTATTACAGATCCGATAATGAAATTTCCACCCGATGAACTCTTTCAGTCTGATGAGCTCCCTACCCAATCTGCATCTATGAAGCCACATAGTTTCACTGCCTCTGTCCATCTATACCATGGTCCAAACTGCATAGTTCCTTTGAGGTACTGTAGAGAATATTTAGTTGCCTTCCAAAATAATTTGGCTAGCCTAACCATAGTTGGACTCACGTGGTTGGCTGCATAGAACATATCTCGTCGTGTGTTCACAAGGTACATTAGTGAACCCACTAGCCTTTGATAAATTGTAGCATCCACTTCTTCACCTAAAGTGGCATCCTCCTTCATCTAGTTGGTCGCTAGAGGTGTCTCCAATGGTTTGCAATTATCCATGTGAAATCTCTGAGGTATCTCATTGATATACGTTCCTTGAGAGACAAATAGTTTCCCATTGCCTGGGCATACTTCCGAACCTAGGAAGTAGTACATGAGACCCATGTCCTATATTTCAAATTCTCTGGCAAGGTTCTCCTTGTAAGATCTAATCAACTACTCATCACTAGTTAAAATAAAATCAACAACATATAATACAATAATAATAAATTTACCTTCTACCAATATATGATATATTTTTTCATCAAATTCACTTCTAATGAAGCCCAAATCAGTGAGATAACTATTGATCCCATTGTACCAAGCACGAGGTGCTTTTTACAACGCTTTCTTGAGCTTACACAGATTACACTCCTGATAAGATGTCTCAAAACTTTATCTTCACTTGATGTACACCTCCTCCTTAATAACCCCATTGAGAAATGTTGTTTTTACATCCATTTGGTGGATCTTCCACCTCATATATGCTGATAGTGCAAGAATTGATCTCATGGATGAGTACCTTGCTACACGAGAAAATATCTCCTCATAGTTAATTCCCTCAACTTGAGACTACCCCTTGGACACAAATATGGTGTTCTACTTCTCTATGCTTCCATCTATTGCATGCTTTACCTTGAAGATCCATATCGAACCCACAATTGATTTATCTTCTGGCCTTGGGACCACTTCCCAAACACCGTTTTTTATAATGGATTTGTATTCCTCCACCATTATATCAACCCATACATGTTTCTCTACTACTTACTTAAAATGGGATGTCTCAGTCTACACAAGCTTAGTCATTAGAGCCATGTAGCTAGTGTACCAATTAGGTGACCTTCTTTTCCTATGTTGATTTGGAGCACCCAAATTATCTCTCGCATCATGCACTATTCATTCAACTTCCCTCCCTATTTTTCTACTTTCCCTAGAAGGTTCTGCTTGAGTGGATATCTCGACTCTCCACTCCTCAATTTTTGGCTACTCCAACCCTTGTTAAGGTTCCTCCTTTGGATCTAAGAGCTCCTCTTCTTGTGGGACATAACTATCCCTCTCAAGCGAGCACCACATTTCTTTCTCCTCATTTAATTTTGCATCCCTTCGTTAAAATGTCATTCTGAGGGATGGAAAGTACACACGGTAGTTGTGAGGTTTTTTTGTGTAACCCAAAAATACCCCCAATTATTCTCTCATCCTGAGATTCTTCCTTGATTATTTGGAGACATGGTATTATATAGAGGCTCCAAAAATCCTGAAGTGTTACACATCCAACTCCCTGCCCGAGAAAGCATCCTTCAGTATAATCATGCCAAAAATTTGATGAGGACTTTAGTTATGCAAATAGAATGTTTTGGTGCATGCCTCTCCCATAATGTTATGGTTCTTTCCCTAAGCCACCCCATTCACCTATGGGTTGTGTGGTGCAATCAACTCTCATCGAATGCCTTATTTAGCACAAGGTTTTTAAATTTATTGAACACGTACTCACCTCCCTTATCACTCCTGAGAGCCTTCACCTTCTTTCCAGTTTCCTTCTAAACCAGTGCCTTGAATTATATCAACTTAGAGAATGTCTCATCTTTAGTTCTTATGAATAATATCGAACACTTTCGTGAGAATTCATCAATAAAAATTACAAAATATTTGTGCTTGGCAGTGAAGGCTACTGAGAAAAGTCCATAGACATCAAAGTGGATCCTTTCATGGATTTCACGTGATTTTCTATCCCATTCATGGAAAGTGGATTTTGTGTACCTCCCAAAGGTAAACCCTTTGCATACATCATACTTCTGAAGTGATCCTTTGGGGAGGCCTGCGATTATTTTTTACAAAATATTTAGGGCACCATGATGAAAGTTTTCAAGTCTTCTATGCCAAATTCCATTGAAGTCGTGGCTCTGCACCTTATTCACCTTAGTTCTTAATGTATCATAGCATTGGACATCTAAATTATATAGGTTCTTCATGCGAACCCCAATTTGCTTCATCTATCCCATCGATATGTGTCTCAGGAATGTCGTTCCTTTGCTGAAGATCACATCATAACCACGATCTTCGAAAACTAAAACAAAGATGATATCTTTCTCTAGGCCTAGAATGAACATGACATCCTTGAGTCTAAGAGGGGATCCCAACTCCCTCCAAAAGGAAATTTTACCATTCCTAGTTACATTTGCCCTTTGATCATCCCCCATCTCAATGTGCATATACAAATCTTTCTCTTCTAGGTCATGAAAAAATATTTACACCCTATCATATAGAACAATGGACCGAAGTCAAAATACCACATGCTCCCCATCGTTGTGTTGGCCATGCATACGATCATGGTAATGTCAAGCTTGAATTGTGAAGCCAAATTTTCACCTGTTTCTCCTCCTCAAGTCTTCTTGCTTGCCCTTTTGTGTGGACAATTTAGGGCATAGTGCTCGATTTCATGATATTTAAAGAAATTAATTTTGGACAAGTATTTCTTCTTTCCCGCTTGGATGTTTTGAATTTTTAGATGGAAGGTACTCCAAGCCTTAGGGTTTAGTGTTTCAAGGTTGGAGCGCCACAAGAGGCACTTGTGGGCTTGGAATGCAAGGTTGGGGTTTTGCAACCATCGATATTTGGGTTGGAACCATGAGGAATTTTCTACACATGAAGGATGGATGTGATGAAGGATTGCGATTAGAATTCAATGCAATAAGAATCATCAAAATATGACTTATAGAAGATGAGGTATTGATTTTTGAAGTTGATAATGAGTTTTTGGACAGTCACATCATGTAGCCTTGGTTAAATTGGTCAAAAAGACATTTCCATTCAAAAACTTTGTTGAGCCCTCTTGTTTGGTTTAAATAAGAGGTGAAATGATTCATCTCTACACATTCTAAAGTGCATCAATTCATAGATAGCTACATGAATTAATTCGAGTGTAAGGGAAGGATGATAAATTTGTTTAAGGGTTTTATCTACGTGAGTCTGAAAACTATGATAAGGTCAAATTGGTACAAGAGGAAAAATATAAGCTTGAACGAAAAATCTTGGCTAACTTATGATGTGTTTTCCTCCTTGTAAGTCTCAATTTTGACGAGGAAGGCTCTCGCATTCCCTAGGTAGATTCTAAAGGTGTTTTGGTGATCTTTTGAGGGAGTTTTGTCCCTATTCTTAAGGCCACAACCCTAGATACCAGAACGAGTAGATCGTAGGCTTAACAAACATCAAGTGAGGGTGGTTTGGGGCTAGTTGTTATCCCTGAACAACAATGAAGTAGAAGAGGACTTGAAGGACCCTAGCCACAACAAAAGAGAGATATGTGGGGGTGTTTTGTAGGGCTTAAAGGGAAATTTGTCATGCCCTAACCAGGTCACAAAAATTATAGCAGTGAAAAACTCAGTCCAAGATGAATGAAGAGGTATGTATGACGAGATTATGTTGAGTTTGATGCTAGTTGGATGAGATTTAGTTGTAGCCAGTGGGAGCTAATTGGGAGCCTTATCTTGATGGTTGAAAGCCTCTTCTAGGAGCATATTATAAAATGATTGGATTAGGTGCCATTGGACTAATGGAGGGCAGCGTGTTGAAAACCCAAAGTAGCCCTTGAGAAGTTGTCCTAAAGGGAGTGTGACAACTGAGGGTTGGGTGAACTTCATGAGCCTAATGTGCAGTACATTGATGGACTAGAGGATTGCTAGATTGGAAGATTTGGAGCTCATGTGTTGGCTAGCCTAGAAGAGAATACTGGATCAACCTGTTTTCATTAAAGCAGAAGTGACTTGTAGTAGTGAAATGTGGAAGCCCTCTTGGAGGCTCTTTATGTTGTCTCTTGATGGACTAAGGGGCAGCTAGAGAGAAGAATAGAAGCGGATGACTAGCAGGAAAATATACGACATAGAGGTTGTACTGAGTTTGTCATTGTATCTTATATTCTTGTACTTTTGGATAATTGAGGGTCATTATCCCTTGTATGGGAAGCCCTAGATTGTTGAATTATTTGGTCGGTTTAATGTAATGAACATAGGGTTGTTGTACATATTTTTAAAACATTTTGTAAAATTTTGTCTATGCTTGTGCATGTGTGATTTACTACTTTATATTGTTATACTATGCAAATTACCTTTGTTGAGATTCTTGGTTTCGTAGCATCCGAGATTTTAAGATTCTTTCCTAGACCCATGATCATGGAAATTCAATATGGTTCTAGAGCGTGTCTGAGCTACTTTGGAAGATAGTGAATCATCAGAGTGCACAATGAAGTACATCTTAAGAGGGAGTTGGTCTCATTATAGGTGAAGGTCTCACTACAATATCAAAGTTGTAGTCTGTTCTTTGGTATGAAGAAAGGTTGGAAGGGTTGTCCAACTATAGTACCTAGAAGGAAAGGATCAAGTTGTTCTTGCAGGTCAACAAGATCTGGGAGTTCATCGAGAAAGCCATCAAGAAGACAACTGAACCAAAGGAGCTCAAAGTGTATGAGGATTTGGATACGAGGGCGAGATTGATCAGCCTTGATGGTGTGAAGGATCCCCTAATACCTCATTTATCCGAGAAGAACACTGCACTAGAGATGTGAGTGGATCTTCAAAATATGTTCGAAAATAAGAATGTGAAAAGGGTAGTGGTATTGGAGGATAAGTTGAAATCCACCAACATGATGTAGGGTGATGGAGTGACTTCATATCTGATGATATTTCCTCAGGTCAAATATGATATTGATGTCATCAGTGTGACTATTTCAGAGAATGATATGGTGAGGATTGCCTTGAAAGGGTTCACGAGGCATGGGATCCCTCCATCATAGTGATCATTTCTAGATATATTTTTCCATACTCGAATAGGTTGTGGGATGACTTCATTCAGGAAGAGTTGCAAGACAAGGATCTTCATCCAAAGAAGAAGATTTTTGATGATGACATGGTAATTGCAACACAAATGAAGGGTAAGAGAAATAAGGACTTGATTAAAGTCAATTGTTTCAACTATGATGAGATGGGTCATTTTTCATCGAGATGTTTGATGAAGAAGAAGGAAAAGGATGACAAGAACAAGAAAGGGAAGCATGTTATCGGTTTTTCCACCTTTTCTAAGATAGATTCTCTCACCATAAGTATGGAGGGGGAGGAATTTTCTATGATCTCTCATTTCTCACAAGGTACTATCGATGAGGATGGATTGTACATGGACAGTGGTGTGTCGAAACATATGATAGGATCACATGACATTTTCGAGACTCTAGCTTGATGGGATTCAAAGTTGCACATGGTCTTGGGTGACAAGAGTCAAAAGGAGATCCAAGGATAAAGATTTGTGCCATTCACAATGGAGATAGGATGGGTGATGTGAGTTTAGGAGGTATTGTTTGTACCATGACTCAGATATAGTGCGATATATGTCTCGATGATCGAGAAGAAGGGGTTTGAGGTTTTGTTCTACGATGGGAAGGAAATACTTAGGCCAAAAGGTTCTAGCTTCATAGGTATTGTGCTTGGATTTAGAGAGCATGGTCTATACAAGTTGATGGAAAAACCTATGGATCATGGAAAGAAGAAGCTTAAGGACTAGGTGTAGGTTCCAGAGATGTAGGTGTAGGTGCAAGCTTGAGAGGGCCAGGTACAGGCTCAATAGAAGAAAGTCTACGTTTCAGAGACTTAGAGAGAATCTAGTTCTAGAGGGAACTTGTAGGTTCCAAGGGACACTTTCTAGTCTAGAAAGAGTGTGTGGTCAATGAGGAGAAACTGCGGTCCTACAACTTCCAAGAAGGAATCATGGAAAGAATGGAATAAATTCTAGGATAATAATAAGAAGAAGAAGGATGCTTTGTGTAAGAATGACACTTCTGAGAGAGGCATACTTCATACTACTGGGATTGCCTCAATGGCGAGTGCTAAGAGTTGGGCCATTATTGTGACTAGTGATGATGATGATGGCTTACTTCATAGTATTAGAAGTAGCTTCCTTGTTAAGAGGGAGTGTTGATTTTTGAGTAGCTTGGGAGGTACTCCAAGCCCTAGGGTTCATGGTCCAGAGGTTGGAGAAGCATAACAGTCACTTGTGGGCTTGGAACCCAAGGTTGGAGTTTTTCACCCATTGATGTTTGGGCCAAACCCATGAGGCATTCTCTACATGCAGTGGATGTAGATGATAAAGAATGGGGAGAAGAATCCAATGTAATAGGAATCATTAAAATTCGAGTTGTAGAAGATGAGTTATGATTTTTTGAAGTTGACAATGAGATTTTGGACAATCAAGTCATGTAGGATTGATTCAAATTGGTCCAAAAGACATGTATCTTCAAGGAAATTATTGAGCCCTCTTGTTTGGTATAAATAAGAAGTGAAGTAATTCATTTCTACACATCCGAAAGTGTATTAATTCATGCATAACTCTCTGAATTAAGTTGAGCTCAAGGGAAGGAGGAAAAAATTCTTTAAGGGTTCTATTTTGGTGAGTTTGACACCTATGATAAGGTTGAATTGGCACAGGAGGTTAGCCACAGGCTTGAGGGAAAATATGGCATGCGTTGTGATGTGCGTTTCCCCTCGTAAGTGTGAATTCCAAGAAAAAATGTTGTTGCATTCCCTGGGTAGATTCTGAAGGTGTTTTAGTGAGCTTTTGAGGGAATTTTGTCCCTATTCTTAAGGTTGCAACCCTAGAGACCATAACAAGTAGGTCACAAGCCTAACATAGGTCAAGTGAGGGTTGTTTGGGGCTTTTTGTTAGCCCTAAACATAAATGGAGTAGACGAGGACTTGAAGGACCCTAGTCACAGCAAAAGACATATCTGTGATGGTGTTTTGTAGGGCTTACTTGAGCTTGTGTCTTGCCCTAACCAGGTCACAAATATTACAGCAGTGAAAACCTTAGCCTAAGATGAATGCATATGTACACATGATGAATTTATGTTGAATTTTATGCTAGTTGGATGAGATTTAGTTTCAACACGTGGGAGCTAGTTGGGAGACTTGTCTTGATAGTTGAAAACCTCTTCTTGGGTTCTAGTGGACTGATGGAAGATGGTGTGTTGGTAACCCAAAGTACCCCTTAACAATTTGTCCTAAAGGGTGTGTGACAGCTTAAGTTTGGGTGAATTTTATCAGCCTAATGTGCAGTACATTGATGGACTAGTGGACTCCTAGATTGGAATATTTTGAGCTTATTTGTTGACAAGCTTAGAGGTGCATATTGGATTGGCTCGTGTTCAATGAAGCAAAAATGACTTGTATCAGTGATAGGTATAATACCTCTTGGAGACTTTATGTGTTGTCTTTTGATGGAATAAGGGCCAACTAGAGAGTAGAACGAAAGCGAAGGAGCGACACGACGAGATACGACATAGAGGTTGCAGCGATATTATCGGTGTATCTTGTACACTTATACTTGTGGATAATTTAGGGTCATTATATCTTTTATGAGAAGCCCTAGACTATTGTATTATTTAGTTGGTTTAATATAATGACTATTGGGTTGTACATATTTGTACAACATTTTGTAAAAAGTTGTTTATACTTGTGCATGTGTGATTCACTAGTATTGTTCCACAATGAAAAGTAGCTTTGTTGAGATTCCTAGTTTAGCATCAGAGATTTGAATATTCTATCGTAGACCCAAGATCGTGGAAATTCAATAGGTTGGACTCCTTTTTGCATTGATATTTTTTCCCTTTTCCCTTCTTTCCTTTTCCAACCAATGCAAAATTTTCCTGCATCCTCACCCTTGGATGAAGTCCCATCTCTGGTATTCTGCTTTATTTCCTTCTGTACCAAATAAGACCATAATTGATCCCAATTTGGTAGTTTCTCCCTCCCATTCCCTGAATCTTCGTAGTTACGCCAGCTCTTGGGAAGGCCTAGAAGGGCTAGGATTACCAAGTCATCTTTTTCAACATTAACACCAAACCCACCATGTTCATCACAACATTGTGTGAAACTTACTATATACTATAGAATAGTGTCATTCTTCTGCATCTTGGTATTTCAAAGTTTATCCTTGAGAGTTAGCTTTCTGTGGTGACTACTATTCTCTAGCAAATCTATCAATGCTTTCGACGTTGTGAATGGAATTTATTTTCTGTGGATATTTGAGACAATGTGATCTCATACTTCCTCTAATATTCTCCTCGCCTTGGAGACATATTTCTTCCATTGAGAAAGATCCTGGAAATCACTTGATGTGGTTTCAGAATGTCTGTCTTGACATATTCCTACAATCTATTCTTGTCCAATAACGGCTCCATGCGATCCTTCCATGCGATAAAATTAGAGTTTCCTTCCAAGTCTTACTCGAGCCTCATCCCGTTGAATCTTATCTTCCAAACTCTGAGGATCCTGCTACACTAACCTACGAATTTGAGGCTCCTGAGAAATAACTTCGAAATTTATGCTTTAATGTGAATCTTCCTTTGATACCATGTAGAAATTATGGTGTATATTTGCAATTGTTTATGAAGTTTTAATCAAAATCATAAGAGAAAAACCTACTCTATTGCACTACGGATAGTAATCAACAATATAGAACAATTATTTCATACATGCAATGAGAAATAACACACATGCACTTACTATTTTCCCTAGGGAAAGTGATATGCTAAAAACCCCAATACCTGGTTGCATTAATATGATCAATAGATATGTATTATGATTTCTTTTTCTCATCTGAGCACACCTTGTAAGTGAATAACCATATCTCTACTCACTGGGAAGCTCTAATGGAGACATAGTCAAATTCGGCCTCATCTTGAGCCCCTATTTCTTTCCACAATTTCTTGAGAAATTAGGCCCCTATTATTTATCAATTTCTCCAAAATGGATTGTGCAATTCCTCAGGTTGATCATCAAGTTGCTTGCAACACATATAAACTTCAGAATTGTCTACAATTGATGTTACATTGCCTTAGAATTGCCACCTCAATTGGGTAACTTGAATTCTCTGCATGCATTAGATATTTTGGGTGGATTGATATGTTAATTAGATGATTAATGATTTAGACTAAGGTCACACTACACAGCTAACCTTCCACTAGTTCCTCCAATAGTTAGAACTATTTTAATTGAACACAACTTAATAAAACTTAATTATATTTCTACAAATTAGAAATCACTCATGATTAACTAAACTCAAGGCCTCCAACTTGAATTAATTGAGTGAACTGAGTGACAAGAGCCATGTCACCTTAGTTAACTACCTCCAAGATTTATGTTGATGTGGAAATTTGAATTTTCTCAATTTAATCAAGGCAAAATCAAATTGAGAATTTCATTACAAATTTTTCGACACATAATCCTAAACGTTAAGATAGTATGAACATCCAAATAATCGTCGGTCACTAGTAGTGACCATGGAAAGCATATAAAATCCCAACAATATCTTTTCATAATGGGTGTGGGACATGTGTGGCATCCATTTCTTCACATCTATAAGCAATTCTAAATCGAATAAGCCTTCTCATTTTACAACTATGTCACATCTAATTCCTATAATGCCTCCTTTTCTTTTGAAAACAAATCACCCCTATATAATCTTGTAGAGTTATCTGCATGCATTCAAGCACAAGGGCCTCTTAGAGGGACATGATTCCCTTGTCACCTCTGGAAATGGGCTCTGTATCAAACCATATTATCACTCAAGGGGAAGCTTTTATGAATAGGCTTCGTTGAAAGTAGGATCACACATTGGCTTATATTCTAAGCTAATATGAACATCCAAAAAAACCTCAATCACTAGTCGTGACCCTAGAAAGCATAGAAAATCTATGAATATTTACTGGCCATGGGTGTGGAGCATGCATGGCATCCATTCCTTCACATCTATAAGAAATCTTTTATCGAACAAGCCTTGGTGTTTTGCAACTTTGTCACATCTAATTCCTATAAATCCTCCTTAAATTTTGGAAACAACTCCTCCCTATATAATCTTTTAGAGTTCCTTGCACTCATTCAAGAATAGGAGCATCTTGGACAACCATGATGCCCTCATCACCTTTGGAAATGGGGCCTCTATCAATCCATATTATCACTCAAGAGGAACTATCAAACCATATTATCACTTATTAGGAAACTTGTATAAATAGGCTTGATTGAAAGTAGGAGCACACATAGGCCTAAATGCTAAGATAATACGAACATCCAAATAATCCTTGTGTCACTATTAGTGACCACAGAAAGAATATAAAATTCCAAGCTATTAAAAATTGCAAGAAGGAAAGAACTATAGAGACCTCACCTTAAATCTGATAGGAAAAATATGGAGAATGGCAAGGATGAGTGAAGTGAATGCCTTCAAGCATTCTTTCTTGGAAAATAATGAAATTAGGACCCACCCATGACCCTTCACTTCAATTAGTGTATCAATGATCTAAGTTAGAATATGGAACCATAATGAACCATAATTATCTCCACCTAAGCTACATTAGCTTGTTAATGAATTTCAATAGGCGCCTTCACATGATGGTGTCCATTGGAGTCACATTGATGTCACTCATTGAGTGATTTAAGAAGATCCTAACCATCTTTATGACAATACATGTTCCTTCTCACCCCATTCGATGAGGTTAGGTATTCTTTTTTTATGTCTTGATATTCATTTTTTCAACATAGAAGATGAAGAATCCACCCATGAGTGTCTTATTACTCATGTTGAATGTAATGATCCTATGTTAGCTAATTTATTTTAAAATTTGGTTACCTTTAGAAGGACATGAGAGGAACAAACTATTTGGATAGAGGATAGTATATTATCTATTATAAGAAAAAAAATTATAGCCTCCAATTACATGAGATCTTGCACCGGCCTATTAGTTATGAATGGTTTTTATGATAGAAGAGATTACCAGATCTCTGTCAATGAATAGCTATATGAAATCCTTGTTTTTAGCATGCGAAATATTTATTTTTAGTTCCTGAAAATATCCATCACTATTGGTACTAACTCCCAAGGATCCAACAAATATGAAATGAATGTATCTTAGATCATCTGTAAAAAATCCTCCAAATCTTCTTATCATTGGGTTTCCTTGTGAGGACCAATCATAATTTAAGCTCAAGAGGAGACTAAAGTATTTGGTGGAGCTCTTAGTTGAACTAGCAATATAGGATTTAGATAAATGAGCTATAAGCACCAATTCCCTTTGAAGAGGATTTCAAGTCTTCACTATTCTATAACTGGATTTTGATGTGTCTGTGATGCACTACATAATCATGTGCATAATCATATCAAGGTATCATCTCTTATTATGGAAAATTATTCTATTGCACTCATTACGAACTTTCCACATAGGGAATCCTTGTAAAAGATACCAAACTCTATTTAAGAGAATATTTTGAAAAGTTGGTTCTCTTGGTTTCTATTAATATTGTATATAATATTCTGGTTCTTATTTAACTTCCCAAAAAGAATCACCATCTGCAACTAGAACACACTTTTGAAAAAATAAGAATTTACATCCCCACATGTTTTTGATAGAGAACACGATGTCCCGTCAAAATCTCTTCTGATTAATTATCCCTAACGGTCTTCTTGTGTGATAAAATATAGAGGAAGCAACCTTTAGTCATAACATCTACCTCCACATCCCTTTACATATATCTTGCTACAGAGATGAGTTCTATTAAACTAAGAGAGTGTAAGCTTCTTTTATTGAGAAAGAACCCTATGTTTGGTAGGTCCATCTAATTATATCCGAAATGTTTAAGATGGAAATTTGTCTCTATTAAAGGGATGACTATAAGGATTTCCAATCCATCTCTTCTGATTTCGCTTAAATTTAAACTACGTTGTTAATCCATATGAATAGAAAACTCGATTACGAGAATTGCCACCTCGGCTTCAAGAGCAAATAATTAATCAGAAACACAATCGAGATTATCAAAATTCATCTGTATTTTCTCTGCAGCCGTTAAAACGGAGTATCGAAATAGTACAAAGCACAATTTCGTTTTGTCCAAATCAACTCCGCTCTAGCCCTTTTAACGTAAGCCAGAACAGAACCCGACGCCAAAATATAACCTAATGATACAACTCAAATGAGGATGGGAAAACTAAATTCCTCACATTCCTCCAACTCCTCAGTGTTGGGAGGTTTACATGATGTGCTACACTCGCCGACGTATGGAGAATTTCGACATTTCTCCAACTCCGCAGCGTTTGGAGAATTGTAAGGTGTAAAGCACTCCTTGTATCGACCTGCCTGGCATTCTTCTCTGGTATTATCTGCAGAATCACCTCCGATGTCAAATGAAAGTAGAGTAAGTCTAAAGAGATCCCAGATGATAAAATAATTTCTTTGAAGGAATCATAACACCTCAGTGAATTTGATTCTAATTACGACACGTACTCTTACATACGGAAGATCTCTTCTCCATAACAGAAACTCGTCGGCCGCACATTATGAAAGGCGATGCCTGCCCACACAACATCATAAGTTAACCTTCTGAAGCTAAAGTCAACATATTGCATTAAAATAATACGAATCTCGCCTAGTTGAACCTGAATAGCCCTTGCCGCGGAAGCCCTTGTTTCAAACTCTAGAATGGCACAGGCAGTCGAACCCTGACATGGTTCCAAATATTAATAAACACCAATTTATGACATAAAACTGTTTGCAATATAACATTTTACGTTTCAAAAATTCGAACAGCAGCTCTGCGCTTTTACGAAATAAGATTCAAAAAAGTTAGAAAAAATACAAACCTCTACCCTAACGCGAATTTTCGCTGGTTTAATTTCTCCGAAACTTTTAAAGCCCTCTTGAATCTGAGCTGGTGAAATGTCCCACGGTAGGTTTTCCACATAAACTGAGGGACTCCCATTGTCATCTGCATGCACAAAAATATTTAAATTCGGATTGCAAGATTATATAGTTGGAGTGAGATTATATAGTTTGAGTAGGTTTAATGGTGTTGCATGGTCAACATTACAGCTCATACGCCAAGGAGTGGGATGGAGAGAAGATGAAAATAGGACACCCTACAAACAACCCAAGGCCACAGACAAATCGGAAAACAAAATTGGATTACCAACTCATCTTTCACACGGAAAGAAGACCTATAGCTGGAATCATCTAGAGAGGCGAGAGGGGACAAAGACTAGCCAGGGAGCCACACCACAACAGCCCATACAGCTCCAAGAACTTAGAGAGTAAAAGAGGAATTGTTCACATATGCCTCCTACCAAGTGGGGATGGAGAGAAGATAAAAATCTGCCACCTTACAAACCACCCAAGGCCATCCTTCAGACAAACCCTAAAACACAACAAAATTACCAACCCACCTTTCACACGAAAAGGAAACTGTTGCTTGTATCATCTGGATGGGCACAAGGGGACGGAGTATGTTTAATCCTTAAAAACATGCTGTTAAAAGTATGCTTTAAGTTACAGATTCAAAACTCGAGAGATAAAACATGAGGTTGAAAGTATGCTTTAAGTTACAGGTTCAAAACTCGGAGAAATAAAATATGAGACCAAAAAAAACCATTTACTCAATTTAAATACAAATCTAGTACCTGCAAGGCTATCAAGGCGAGAATGCTGAGAATCGTCAGGATTTTCAGGGCGGGAAGGTACGGATTTGCAGCAACCCATGGATCGATTCTCCTGCAGTGCTCGGCTATGTAAGTGGGCAACAGCTTCAGAATTTGAATGAGGTAAGTTATAACATGAACGAATGAAGCAATGGTTGGGCTGTCCCTTGCCAGCCATTTAAATTTATAGGGAACGGCTGACCCTTGCCAAACCGTTACGTTAAATCGTTAGTGGCCGAGTCTGCATTCCCACTTGCAATGACGAGCTCAGACCTCAAATTGTGATCCCTGTATGCATGCTCTAGCATTTAATGGTAATGAATTACTTCTATAAACAGAGTGTCCACCCATGCACGATAGACAAATGACGGCGATGAGCAGCGGGATTTTCAGGCTGGTATCTTACTTAACCTTACACTGCATTATTTATTGACATCGAGGTCGATGATTGATAATTAAGAGTCCATGCTTGATAATTAATGCACACGAGCAACGGAATTTACAGTTATATATAGTTAATTATGAGTAATAATAAATAATAATTAAGATATTTAATTTTTGTATAGTACTGGAAGATATATGTGTGAACAATTATTTTAGTATGTTATATGTTAATGCAGGTTGATTCATTACTATTATCTAAGGAAAATCAGACCATTTAGAATAATTTGTGGATTATTTTGTGCTTCTTAAAGAGGAAGCTTTCACTCAAAAGATGCCTCTAGATCTTTTGCCTTTAACTTTTTTCCTTGTGTCCCAAAAAAAAATAACAGAAACAGTTTTAGGACATACTCTAGCCTAATTATAATTTTCAATTAATGTGAAACAAAATAAATAATAAATTAATATAATTAAAAAATAAAATTGATAATGATGATCAACATTCACTAAGACCAATACAATCCTTTAATTAATGTGTAACAAAATAATGAATAATAAATATTATAGTAAAAAATAAAATTGGCTGATGATAAACTAATATTTTTTTAAGCCTAAAAAAATTCTAATTAAATTTCCTTGTCTAATTCAATACAATATAATAATAAGTAAAATTCTAATTAAGTATTCCTTTCTAAAAAATTCAATATAGGATAATTAATAAGAAGAAAATAATCCTTAAACCATTATATCTTAATAAATAATATATACTTATATTAAAGTATTTATACCCATAAACAAAATCATAAAATGCCCTTCAGGGACCGTTGATTTAATTCCAACTTCATTCCCTTATCTTTTATTAGTATTGTATTAAACATTAATTATATCACTTAATAAATCTCAACAATATTGAGATAAATTACGTTTCAAAACAAATTATATTATTTAGCTAAATTATGAAATAATGAATGTCTTTCCATTAAGATCACCTAGAGTTTAAACTAATTTCTTAACCGACACAAATTTATTATAAAAATTAAAATGCTTTGCATAAGTTTATGATAAATAATAAATACTTTCCAATGCTCTCGTCTAAATTAACGCATTTTTATTACAAGATAATAAACGCGTGCAATTTTTAGATTCTATATAGCATCAGCAAAATTATGTTTTAAAATAATGATCTGAATTAGTCGAGATTTAATAATGAAATTTTGTTATAAAATAATGATTGGATTTGGTTTAGATTTAATAATTTTTTATTTGCTTTTGATGATGAATCAAATTTATTAGTCTGGAAAATATAGACAAAAAAAAATCTCTTAATAATATTATTAATTCAAAAATTGTTATTCACACATTTTTTTTTAGTATAATATAATTTTAATAATTATTTTTTTAAATAATAATACGAGTTGATACAAATTTAATAATATTTCATATCATTTAAAAAAATAAATTAAAAGTTATTAATGTAGACAGGTGTCATTTCTGCATACCATCTCTCAATTGGGAGTTCGATGCAAATTGCGGTGTATATTACGTCCTTTATGCTCGGAAATGTCATTTAATAGTGACCACCTCAACTTCTTTGTTATGGACGATCATCGTCATCCACACCATCAACGTTTTCGCCCATGTTCTTCGCTTATCAATAAGCCATAAAGTTATTTATATGGAACGAATTTAATGCTCTTACCGTTTTTTTTAAATTAGACAGTATAGAAAACCCTGTATGTGGAATCCTAAATGCCATTATATCGTATTTATTACTCTAAATAATTTTTAAACTAGATATTAATAAAAACGTGGCAGAGGAATATTTTTATTTATTTTTAGTATTATTTTTTTGGAATTTTTTTGGTAAGTTTTTCAACTGTGATTTTTTTTAAAATCCGGCAAAAATTTATTGAAATCATAAGTTTGATAGTAATCCCTAGACAATTTAAATGCATTAGGAGTTTTTGAAAGTGCTGAATCCATATATATATTCAAAAAACTAATTTGAATAACACAAATCAAAATTTCACCACAAATTTTTTCGGCAATTCTAGTAGCCAAAAAACTAAAATATAAACTCTTTTACAAAGTATTTAAAACCCTATGAAATCAAAATTTCACCTCAAATTTTTAAACAAAATTTTAATAGCGAAAAAAACCAAAATATAAACTCTTTTATAAAGTATTTAATACCGTTGGATAATGCTTTTCGATAACCTGATATTTTATCAAGTTACTTTTCATTCCGGGTTGTTAAGTACAGATAACGACCAGCTATGCTTAATCAATATTAGCTACATGACCAAGTCTCTCTGTGGATCATTGTATTCCAACATCTACCAAAGCGAACGAAGATAAGAACGTAGTAAAATTGAACATAAATATCAACTGGAGTGATTGCATTGTTTACCTTCAATAATAATTTATTATCTGATGCTGTAACTTTATAGAATTATATAAGAGAGTGAAGTTATTAATGGGTTTAGTAATTTAATTTTATTGTTATCAC
>APFE030514068.1:0-14055 GCA_000404065.3 Pinus taeda
GCAGGGTTCAAGACATTCCGAAGTGAACATTTTAAGCACAGGGTAGTTTATCCTAATTTTTTGATGTGTTCTGAGTGTCCTACATGCAGGACAGATGTGTGCATATGGTTCAACTGGGCCAGATGTTTGGAGATCGCCGCTGCACCCGCATAAAAATATATATGCCCCGCGTTCATGTAACGAACCCTAGGTCCTATGCTTTCAGTTTGTCCCTGCAGCCATTTCGAGTTGATCTGAAACTGGCCACGGACAAACCTTTTCGCTTGGAAGGAGGTTTTACTATTCATATCGCTTGCCAGTATTTTCATTCTCTCCGAGTTTACTTCCTGTCTGTAGAGTGGGATTTGGATTCTGCTGCAAATTCAATCCATCCTGATATCAGGTACGCTAAGAGAACCCACAAAAAATTCGCTTTTGAGTCCTATGGAATGTTTGGGGGTTTTGAGAATGAGGATTTTTATATAAATGGAGGGTTGTCTTCAATCATAGATCCCGAAAAACACTGGCTTGAGTGCTTTACCGAGTACCAGGACTTGAAATCTCAGGACCCTTTTGCGTTTTTAGCCTCGGCACCCCCTGATTGCCTGTTTGGGCAATTCTGTCATAAGAAGTATTTGCAGGTTGTGCATCCCAAGATGGAGGAATCCTTTTTTGGGAATCTGGACCAAAGGGACCATGTTGTCAAAGGCATACATCCGAAAACGGCCTTCTATGAAGCCTTCTTGAAGCTTGCCAAGGCAATCTGGCTTGTGCACAGATTGGCATTTTCCTTTGACCCTGTTGTCAGTATATTTCAGGTTAGTAGGGGGACTGATTTTTCAGTGGTGTATATGGAGAGTGTTGTACATGGAGTGTTGTCTGGTTACGATGCTTTGGATGGGAGGCCTAAGGGGGGTTTTACTGTTATGCCGGGTTTCCGTGTCAGCAAGGCCGTGATCCAGTGCCAAGTTTATCTCACAGGCATGAAAGGCAGGGATTAGTTGGAAGGATTGGAAGGACTCTGTCAATCGCATGAATTAGCCTTGTTATCTAAACCCATTTGTTTGAATTTAGGTCAAAACAGAGGCTGATTTGCACACAGATCAGAATGCATAGAGAAGCCAGTTAGGTATTCGTTGTAGTTTTTGAGAATTTCTCATAAACTGCCCATGTAGAAAGCCTTAATATTTCAGAACATTATCTGGAAGTAAAGCCAACCTCATAATGAATGCTAATATATTTTACGCAACAGAGTTCCTGTGGTTTTGTTCATGATCTAGTTTTCGGCATGTATAATGTTAATGTGAGAGGGCTCTGAGCGTAGCATAGATTCAAATTTGACAGTCGGGCCCAGTCATCAATGCGCACAGCTTCTTTGAATATGTCGGACAGTTCCGGACAATGTTTAGCTTCAAAAGTTGCCAAGGCAACAGTTACAGTATATGAAGCTGTGCAGAATGTGTTCAAATTGTGTCCGTGACTTGAGGTGTAGAAATGAGCACTGATCTTGTTGGGTCAGAAAAAATAATCTGCGATGGCTATTGACATCAGCCCATTTTATCTATGTTAGGAGGCCACCCTTGGTGGAAATGTATCGTTTAAAATAATTATATTATGTGCAGAAGGCAGTAATTCATGACTCTCAAGATGGTGCTACAGTAAGTATGTCTTTTGCCTGTAAAGTTGAGGGCTTTCAATATCGTTTGAGATGGATACTTATGCAGAGGAAGCTGATTTTTTTCTCAAAAGTACTTTTCTGGTATTTTGAGCTAAAAAAGCTCAGGGCTTAAACATAACCCTATGCTTATTAGGCACTCACTTTCTCGCCATGGCTTCGGAGGTCCACAGCTGATCGGATTGTATACTTTTTATCAAAATTCTCAGCTGCACACTAACTCATGGGTTGTACACCTTTGTTTCACCTAAAAAGTGAGGGGATCACCAAGATTGCATCATCCAAACGAATGCAGCATGATCAAGTCCCTACTTCAATTAGTGTTCTCAGGAATGGTTTACTTATGTGCGTACTCAGTACTTATATTTATTTTTTATTTTTTTTAGTTTTGATGTAGCTACTTGAAATTTGAAAATACAAGTGCAAGGGATGTCTTGGGTTATTGCGTGTTTTTTAATACAAATCATACAGTAGATTGCTTATACCGATGGCTAAACAGATTTGAATTGAAAAGTGAGCAGCAGATTAAGTGCACATAAGGTCTATCTTACTCTGATACTGCACACAATTTTCCGCAGTTTATCGATTATCCTAATGCCATTTGTAAAATTGCAAGGTTCATTTATGACTGCCATTTTTGTAAAACGAATCCATATCATTTAGAAATTTGGTTCAAGATCAGATAGTTTTGCTGCTTTGTCAGGTAAGCTTTACAATTTGCATGTGGATGAAATAAAAGTCCACAAACTGTTTAACAAGATAATGTAATGGGACAGGATGATCCCATTATCATGCTACAAAATTCTGACTGAATATTCATAAATGTATTTGGCTCCTCTGCAGTTTTGGTACATCTTTGATATCGCATTTTAAATAATTCATTTGTGCATTTGTTTGGGACCATAGTGTGAACATAATCATTATGGACACATCTGAGCAATGGCATAATGTTTATGACTACATATTAACAGTGGTAGGTGGGGCAGAGTTTACTTCTGCATCTTTTAGTTGTTTTGTTGTTCATACAAGGTGCCTTAGGGATGAAAACCCAAGAAACTTTTGCCCTACTTGCTTACTGTTGATTTTAATGGTAAGTCATGGGAGTACTGACAATTTATTTTGAAGTTCAATTCTACCATGTTACAGCAGACTTGTCATCGGTTCACTGTCTCGTCTCGTGTGACTGGAATGAATACATTTCTATACATGCCTGCTTATCTGACTATGCATGTCCACAGTGTTTTCTAGTGTACATTTATCAGACAGTTTTACTCTGGTTTTTTTTCCAGGTTCCAGCGGATGACACTCTCTCTCGTTCGAGGTAATTCATGATCACGACACCTTTTTTATTAATTCTTTCCATGACCGGTTTACTGGTATCTTATTAGGTTTAATTCATGGATTGAAATCCTTCTCGTAGGTTGTGCTCTGCAGAAGGTGTACTCTTCAATACCCCTCTTCAATACCCAGTTCCAGATAACCAGAACCCTTGCCGTAGGTATGATGAATGCACAACATTCTAACCATTTGGCATATTTCAAGTTTTTGTCTGGCATGCTTGTTTTGAGAATTTTCATTAGAATATTTACGCGTTTCCCTATGAGAAAGACTTTACCAGCTACCAGTGTGGATAGTTTTGCACCGTTCGATTGATTTGTTAGACGATAGAAAGGTTTTAGGTCATAGATCTCACCACTTAAAGCAGGTTTTAGCTCATAGATCTCACCACTTAGAGCTAGTAATTGTTTCCTTGATTTGCGCTGCTGAAGGAGAGCCCGAAAAAAGTGGTTCAATGCATCATACCGCTTTCTTGATTTACACAGCTTGTCCGAAAGACAAAAATAAATGGTTAAATGAATTGTAGCTAAAATTACACCAACAACCAATTTATACAAACCGGTTTGGAGTTGATACGCCTTTTGGTACGAGAATCCAGTGATCTGAAAGGTTTTGATGAAACGGGTGATGTACCGGAATTCACTCCATGGTTAATCTGTCCCGTTTTTTTTGTTTGTCATTTTAAGCGCAATAGGGTTTATTGGTTGTTTTGAGCATAATATCGAAGTAATCTGGGGTGGCCTTTTCAATTGTTCCGTGGTCGTCTCTGTTGGAATTTTAAACATAACCTCAGCCATTTTTTTAAGCAGAATTCTTTATATTCGCCCAAAAAATCTTCGTTATTATTTTTTCTTTAAATATTTAGTTCTTTAAAAGTTTTGTGGGCGCATACAAGTTACAATGCAACAACTAAATATTGCACGCTGTCACGGGCGAGTCTGACAATCAATAATAATATTAGAAATCACTTTATTGTGTTGTTCTATTAGTTGTCTCGAGTATAATTTAAGCATTTTCTAGAGTTGAATGATAGCTTTACAATGAAAAATAATACTAGAAATCACTTTATTGTGTTGTTTTATTAGTTGTTTCTAGTATATATTAGTTGTTTCTAGTATAATTTAAGCATTTTCCAGAGTTGAATGATAGCTTTATAATGAAAAATAATATGGGAAATCACTTTATTGTGTTGTTCTATGAGTTGTCTCCAGTATAATTTAAGCATTTTCCAGAGTTGAATGATAGCCTGCAGAGTTACAACGGTTTGACTATTTTTACTTTCACTGGAGTTGAAAAATCGAAGTTTATGGAGAAGATGAATTTCTTGGGGTTTTCTATATTTTAAGTCTAAAAATCCATCAAAATTGGGATGTGCTAAGTTCTGAATTTAGAGGTAAGAAGTTTGTAATTTAAACTTTCCTTAGCCCAGGAAAAAACTATTGAATTTAGAAGGTTGAAATCTTTCTCTTTTAAGCTTCAATTCAAAGATACTTATCCAGAAACTAGACAGAGTTTTCTAAATTCAAAGTTCAACCTTAAATTCAAAGTTCAACCTTAATACTACTTTATAATAAAGACAAAAAATTATTTACTTAAAATTCAGATATCTACTAGAATTTCAATGTTCTAACTCAAGTTTTTAAATAATCAATAATATTTTTTTCCAGTTTTTTTATAAATTTTGTCATATAAATTTTATTCAATTCTCTATTTTAGATATGTAAAATAAAATGAAATAATATAGACCTGTTTTTTTTAAATAGCTAATTTATTAACATTCCTTAATAGAAAAAATAATTTCTTGTTTTTATATAACAAGTGAAAAATACAGTGAAAAATAATACATTTATTTTGTAGCGTAGCACAAAGCTTAAGCTTCAGTAAAAATAAATGTTTCAGATAAAAAATCAAAATACTATACACAAGAAGGAATATTAAAAAAAAGCTTTCCATGGAAGCTTGAAACAAAAATAAGGTAATTAGTGCGTGAGAAAGACAACAGTTGTAAAATTGCACAGATATATTATTTATGCATGAAAATCAAAGATGAAAATTATTGAATTCCAGATCTGGTTTATCCATGACAAATTGCCGTGTACGGCTAGGGTTGTTAAAAGATGAAATATTTTTGTGATTTATATGAATTACTAATTTTTCAATCATTTCTGTTAAATTCATAATAATATTTGCATCTACTATTCCAAGTGTTGCAATTCGCTGCAGACCCGGCAAGGACTACCGCCACGCAGTGGCTCCTTGTTTGTATAGAAGTAAGTTCTAAAAGTTAAGAATAATACTTGGTAACTGTTGTTATTGACATACAAACCAAATATCGATATCTGTCCTCCCAGTTATTCTCGAAAATATGGCACGTCTCACCTTTCCCGCGGAGTATGAAACCAAAATACATATCAAGATACATCATTCGACTGTAATTGGAATCAATCTCGTGTCACGAAGTTTAAACGTTTATTTCTATTCTAAACTACCGGGGCTATATTGATCTCCGTGCCACGTAGGAAAACTACATTGCTTATACCTGTGTTAAAGTGTATATTGTTAATCCAATCCACTGTACATTTTGTAATTCCCTACTGTATATATGTAGTTCTATTGACTTTGATCTATCCCTGCATACACGGCAAAGAATGAAAAAAGTCGGTAATAATTAAAGCACTTACAGTCCATTATAACTTCAATTCCGGATAAAGATACAATTTCGGCTCTATCATCAAAATAAGTTTGAATTTGATAGTCGATAACCCTAGCATCCCATTCCAGGAAAGAAATGGAATATCTTCGAATTTCATAAAACCTACACGATCTAGATTTCTATCCCTGCATGCACTGCAAAGAATGAAAAAATTCGCTAAATAATTAAAGCACTTACAGTCCATTATAATTTCAATTCCGCATAAAGATAAAATTTCGGCTCTATCATCAAAATAAATTTGAATTCGATAGTCGATAACCCTAGCATTCCATTCCATGAAATAAATGGAATCTCTTCGAATTTCATAAAATCTACACGGTTTAGATTTCTATCTCTGGATACACTGCAAAGAATGAGCGTTTAGATTTATATCCCTGCATACACTGCAAAGAATGAAAAAATTCGCTAAATAATTAAAGCACTTACAGTCCATTATAATTTCAATTCCGGATAAAGACACAATTCCGGCTCCATCATCAAAATAAATTTGAATTTGATAGTCGATAACCCTAGCATTCCATTCCAGGAAAGAAATGGAATGTCCTCAAATTTCATAAAATCTACACGGTTTAGATTTCTGTCTCTGCACGCACTGCAAAGAATGAGTGCTTAGATTTCTATCCCTGCATACACTGCAAAGAATGAAAATTTCGCTAAAGAATTAAAGCACTTACAGTCCATTATAATTTCAATTCCGGATAAAGATACAACTTCGGCTCCATCATCAAAATAAATTTGAATTTGACAGTCGATAACCCTAGCATTCCATTCCAGGAAAGAAACGGAATCGCTTCGAATTTCATAAAATCTACACGGTTTAGATTTCTATCCCTGCATACAATGCAAAGAATGAGCGTTTAGACTTCTATCCCTGCATACACTGCAAAGAATGAAAAAATTAAAGCACTTACAGTCCATCATAATTTCAATTCCGGATAAAGATACAATTTCGGCTCTATCATCAAAATAAATTTGAATTTGATAGTCGATGACCCTAGCATTCCATTCCAGGAAAGAAATGGAATCTCTTCGAATTTCATAAAATCTACACGGTTTAGATTTCTATCCCTGCATACACTGCAAAGAATGAAAAAATTCGCTAAATAATTAAAGCACTTACAGTCCATTATAATTTCAATTCCGGATAAAGATACAATTTCGGCTGTATCATCAAAATAAATTTGAATTTTACAGTCGATAACCCTAGCATTCCATTCCAGGAAAGAAATGGAATCTCTTGAAATTTCATAAAATCTACACGATTTAGATGTCTATCCCAGCATGAAAGAAGTCGCTGAATATTTAAAGTACTTGCAGTTCATCATAATTTTAATTCACGATAAAGATACAGTTCCAGCAAATATCATCCTCGTCGTTAAAATAAATATGAGTTTGATACACGATAACCCTAGCATTCCATTCCAGGAAAGAAATGAAATCTTTCCGAATTTGATAAAATCTATAAAGTGAAATTCCGCTGCATTATCAAATAAACAAGATCTACTCAAGAAAAGGATCTGGATTAGAATAATTACAAGTTACAGCGACCCTGAGCCACATCTTTTCCATTTAGCTTCTTTTGCCGGAAGAAAAATGGCCATAAACTACTGCGTACAAAATAGAATTAAATGAAATCAAAAGAAACCTCGAAATGAAAACTGATTTTTGTGTTAATGAAAATTGTGTGCCTAATATTTAAGTAAAAAATGCTTTCAATAAACACTTCCAATTTGTCTTTACTTTTAATTTTGCAACCATAACTTAATCAATATATAAAATTAGAACAGACAACATGCACTCAATATATTCCCAACTCCAAGCTCTATTAAAAGAGACATGAATTCATAAATGTGCAAAATGCTCTTCAGATCCACTTTCAACCAAAATGGCCCTGTGAAAGGATAAAATTAGATTAATTAATTTCAATATGAAAGTGAAAAAGGCATCAGTAAAATAGCCTAAAATGAAAAATTAGTTGCATGCACGTTTTCTGTACCAGTTACCTGTTGAAGACAATGCTATCAATAAACATTCCTCACATTCTTTCTCCAAGCTGGTTTGTAAAGGTTCCTGAACTTTCAATTCTATTCTATTTGTTTGAAGAGGCACATGATTTCATAAATCTATTCTATTTGTTTGAAGACGCAGATATTTTCATAAATTTGTAAACCTAGCCACTCATCGAAAAAAAACTTGAGAAATATTCATCCGAAAATAAATTGTTCCATCGGAAAGCAAGAGCAAATCATAGGAAATAAATTGTTCCATTGGAAAGCAAATCATAGGAAATACACTTCAAGAAAGAAGTAGCTAAACCGACCACACTAAAAATTCATTTGAGATTAAAATTTACATACCTGAAACTAAATGAAAGGGATATCCACAACCAATCTTCTTGCGAGCTGCAAACTAATTATTGACGCCACCATTTCCCTTCTTCATCAGCAACGATTACTCACAAATAAAAACATATACATAACGGAGACAACAACGCAAGAACTCACAAGCACAGCATACATTAACTTCCACACACAAGCAAGCAAACCAAACTCAAACACATAAATCACGCAAAGAATCCGACAAGCTACATTAAAGAAGAGAAGAGAATGATACGGCCTCCGCAGGCAAAGAAACATAACATAATGTAAAGCCACAGCCTAGCTTTTTACAACGTCCAAATGCAGAAAAAGCGCGTAAAAGTTTGTCTAATCGTCGGATTCAAATTTTTGAGCCAACTACTCCCCCAACGGAGTTTATAATGACACGTTATCATTTGTTATTTTATGTCAGAATATTCTACCATATGGGACCACTATCCACCACTCTCGATCCAGTCCAACGGAGATTATAATGACACGTATTGTTTGTTATTTTATTTCAGAAAGAAAGTTAGAAAATATTCTACCATATTGGACCACTAGCTACCGCAAACAGGATTGAGGGTTGAAGCACCTGAGATGCTTCAGGTGTCTCTCCCGGATATTCCGGATTAAGGTCTGTCTTTCCTACGGAAGTTATTGCGAAAAAAGTCATTTATTGCAACCAACAACTTGCTCTATGTATGGATTAGAAAAGAGTTGAGTTAAATGACGCTTTTAATAATAAATAATTTAAAAAAATGGATAATGATTATAATATATGGCACGGTTGAAAGTGATTAGATGAAAATGTCACGAAGGGTGAATTGTGAAGGATAATAAAAAAATATTTTAAGGATGGATTAAAAGAAGTTGTCGAATATTATTATAATAAATATTTTTTCCTTTATTATGAAAACATTTTTCTCTTATAACAACATGAACATGAACGCTTTTTTCTATTATAAAAGCATTTTTTCTCAATATAACAACATGAACATGATGTTGTCATAAGACATTATTATTATAATTAGCTTGATCATTGAAAATGAGTAATGATTATTGTATCATAACGGAATTTTAAATTGACACTGAATTTTTTTTTTTAATAGTAAAATAAAACTTATGAATTCTTTTAAACAAGAGAAATAATTTTTATTAATTATATTTTCTATTTATTTCTTTACATATTTAATCAAGTGCCAAGTAGATATTTCTTGGATGCAGAATTAAATACTCACTCTACATATTTTCATATTGGACAAGTTGAAAATACATGAAAAATGTGTTTCTTTTAAAGTTGATTTTGTTAATACTTTTTTGTCTAGAGGCTCATTTTCTACTTCTAAATTCCCCTAATGAGGTGAAACCAATAAAGGGAGCAAATGCCACCATGAACAATCATCAACCCATTCACAATTAACCATGGTAATGAGTAACAATACAAAATGTCTTTGTCTATGCTCATTAATTGGTGATTTATAAGGAAAACCATGTCAATAAGAATAATGATACATTGAATGTTGGTATCATGCAAATGGTGAAGTATCTTGACTTAGATGATAAGAAGGTGTAGGATCTATTATTTGTGGATTCACAGTAGAAATAGTAGATTATGTGGCCTTTCTTTCTTGAAAACCACTAGTAGTAGAAGTAATGGTTTAACTGACATATGGGCCTTTGCACAAAGTAGATGTAAAAAATGGGGCAACCAGAGAGCAAGGGGGTGGGAGCTCACTCATGCACTCATGGAATAATGCATATGCATTCTTAAAATCACACACGTTCTTTTTGAATTAGCACCATGCCCTCCAAAATACCATGTAGACTTGCCAAATAGTTTTAAATTAGCCCCATGCCTCCAAACTACCATGTAGTCTTGCCAAGTAGTTCCCCGTGTCAAATTTCAAAATAATACATGCATGTTCATGGAATATGCATGCATTAATAATGCCCACTTGCTCCTAAGCATGTGTGCATTCCTCTATTTATGAATAGTAAAAAAAGGTTATGGTGGAGTAGTGCATCTGACAACGACGACGATGAGGGAGGTTACTATTGCCACCATTCATTATTTTCAATAGTGGTAGAGATAATTTCTTTATCTTATTTCAAATAGTTTTCCGGATACATCGCATAATATTACTTATATAATCGACGTTTCGAACCCCCAAATCTGGTTCATCTTCGGGATGAACCACAGTTGGGGGTTCAAAAAGTCGATTATCTAACTAACATTATGTGATGCATCCGGAAAATTTTTTTGAAACATGATTACAATCGGAGAAATATGAAATCTAAAATTTCTTTAGCATTCCCTTGAATTTGATGTAGGTTTATCTATCTAATTATGTAACAGCCACTACCATACGCTAAAAATTTTTACTCGCTTTATACAAGAATTGCCAGCACCATGGAAAAATAGGATTAAAAGGTTATTATAACATTACATTGTGATAATAAATAGAGTAACACTCATTAAAATCACTTTCGTTATTATATAATTACATGGAGTAAATAACTAATGTTTTTATGTTCTAAAGTCCACTTGGATGGTTCATGGTTCGTATATGTAAAGTTTATATACATGTTTATATAAGAGTTGATTCATATCTCACTGCATGTGCGATGACTTGGCGAAAGGAGAGACCATTGATTAAATTCATGCTTTTGTTGTGTCAAATTATGCACCACACTGACAATAGATCGGCCTGAGGTACCTATATATGCTCACACCCAGGTTCATCAAACTTTCTCAAATTCTGGCGATTACACAACTAGAAGAGATCCCACCGTTGATTTGTTAGGGTTTACATCCAACCGCTATGTTGTTTCTTTAATTGGTTAAGGGTAACTACCTGGTTTTTCTCTTTGTTCCGTTGGTCATTTGCACATCATTGTTTGTTGGGAGGGATCTGCACCAAACCCTCGTCGGTATGCAATCTCTCTCTCGTCCTTTCCTTCACGTGAGCCAAAGTTTATTCTCGGCCTTTTATTTTTTATGCTTAGTTCCAAAAAATCCCTCATGGTTACTAAATTTCTTTCACTGAAAACGCAGGTTCGATCATCGTGATGGTGAGCATGCCTCTTCGTGCCTTTCAGCCCAAAAGAATTTTTTTTGTTTCCAAGTAAGGAAGAATAATTTTATTATGATGGCTTTATTTCAATTGCAAAGCTATTACCAGACAAGGTTAGTAGCGACCCATCTACTAATAAGCAATTTCTTGGTTTGCTTACAGCATAGAATCTTGGTGTCGGGCTCCTCCGGGTAACTACTATAGGATTTCTCGTATATGTTTTTCGCCACTTTTCTTACAATACTTAAGTTTCTCAAGGGTTTAATTTCCTTCCCTGTTTAAATGCAAGCACTGGCACAGCTTAGGGTTTCACTCCCCTTCTTGTTTATATGCTTGGCTTATGTCTATGGGATGGAAAGATCTAGCATAATGTCCTTGCGCACTAGTCTTCTCTTCCAGGTTCACCATATTACTCTTCTCTTTACTTCGAAGATCTGCCTCTGAGTTCTAGTCTTTTAATTGCTTCCGCTACAAGCCTTTTTAAGATTACTTATATTTATAAAGGTTCTTAATACCCAAAACGTATTGGGATAGGGTTGGGTTAGGGTCTGCCATAGGCATAATATGGTTATTTGGTGCTTATTCATATTTCTGGATAGGGTTCCTTTTGGATTCTTGGTAGCAATGATCTTTTGATTTCTCCTTAAATCCTGACTTCAGGGTAAAACAATTCTAAGTTATTGCACCTAATATGTTTGTAAATGTATAGAGCATTCGTCTACACTTAACTCCAAGGTTACCCTTTCTTTTATTATTTCTTTGGTTTACCTCTTGTACTGGTATTGAATGAGTATTTACCTTCAATATATTATGTAAAGGTGTTTCATGAACGAGGGTTTATGTTTATCGCAATTTGCATTAGCCAAACCGAGAATGGAATTTAGTTTCTTTGATATGAGCCTTCTTACTATTAAAACTTTTACTGACATGACTGTCAGGTATTAATCACGAATGGTGACACTCACTGTTCAGACGACGCCGATCACTGTTCAATAGTCGGCTAATCCGACGCAATAATTGTTCATTCGTAGCTAGAAATGTGTATAAATTGCCATGATTAGTAATGAACCGATCAAGTTTTTGCGTGGATTTTGTTCTCTGAAATGGTATCAGAGCTCAGGTGAGCTGTGAGGAGACAGAGTTGTGCATTGAGTTTAGTTCCATGTATGGAAGAAGGCGTTGAGGTGTCATGAGGGCTTTGTAACCCTGGAGTCGCAAATAGTTGTGAAGATTCTCGCAAACCAATGTAAGGCGATCCAGACATCTGTCCAAGAAGCAAAAAGACAAAATAAGCGGCGATCATGTCGACACACCAAGACAAAAACATGCACACACAACACACTTGCTGAAAGCACACGTATGTACAAAAAGTAAAGTGCACGCATAATACTTGTTCAAGTCAAGCCCATTTCGCGACTTACCCTATTGCACTGCTGTGTGACCGGCCTAGATAGTGTAGGTGATGCGGGAGCATTCAGCCCAAGAGCAATTATTGTAAATAATAGTCATAGGGGGTCAAGAATTCTAGAATGATTTTCCTAAGTTACAAGTCAGTGTGATTAATTAGATGTTTCCAAAGTAAATAAATAAGAAAATAGGAAATAGGGAGTTCTTTAGGCGTAAAAGCAATAAGGGATAAGGAAGCTTTTCTATTTTAGAACAAGAAAAAGATGGGAAAAGCCTCAAAATGATTTTGTTAGGTGGATACATTGCATGTAGAAGCTTTATGTTTCAATCATTATGTAAAGCATATCCATTATTATACATAAATAAGAAGGCACCTAAGCTCTCAGCAGAGAGGGAGGAGTGTGCCAGAAGTATCATTATGAAAATCTTCTCTGGCGTTTTTAGCTCAATGATTTTCGGATAATATGATTGTATAATCCATTTTCCTATGTATTGACAGTGTGGAAGCATTTTACTGTTCTCACGCTAATCATTGGAGTCCGTTCCCTTTAGATTATGTATCACTGGCTTTAATCATAGCTATTTAGTTCTGCGCGCATGTCTGTTTGGTTCATTTGTTACCATATGGCGCTCCGAGAGCGGCTTGCTTTAAAAAAACAAAAAACCTCTGCCACAATTGTATTTGCTTAAGCGTATGAGGATTGTATGACAAGTGATAGAATTATTGATATTATATAGAGTGATCAGGCTCGGCACCGGCAGCTGTCTGGAGGAATCGAACATTTGGGATGAACGTTGCCGCTTAAACTTCTCTCACGGTTCACATGAGTATCACCAACGATTACCAATCTCAGGACAGCGATGTATAATACGCAGATAATGTGCGCTATCTGTTATGCTTGATAACAAGGGGCCTAAGACTCGAACTGGAATTTTGAAGGATGCAAAAGCAATCCAACTCAATAATGAGCTAAAAGTTCTGAACCGACTTGTTATGTAGCGCAATTTCTATGGCCTTCCAGGTTGAAAAGATCCGAATCTGCGATATGCATAAAGGGCAGATATATAATGGTTGAGATCCGGGCATTTGGAGGAGTGGGGTGATAATGTTTCGCATGTATTAGTATATGTGAGGGGATAATGTATGTATTAATATATGCATTAATCAACGCCACAGTGATTAAAGCATTCGGTGATGGCTTCCGGTGGGCGATAAAAGCGCTGAGCTGATTAAAGGGTGGCGATTCTAAAGAAAGTCTATTGTGTGTTTTTTAGGTTTCATGCCTTATGCGCCTCCGATAGAGGCTTTGTGTGTTGAGATTTTGATAAGTAAAGGGGTTTTGGGCTTATACCCAGACCACTTTTCATCAAGTGGTATCAGAGCAGGGAAAGTTTCCTGCTTAGAGAAGGGTTCCGGAGCAGCGGAAGTTGGTATTAGAGCTGGAATAACTTTGTTTGATGATTCAAGTTTTTTTTTTAAGTTAAATTAATTACATGCGGTGGATGAAT
>APFE030514071.1:0-14419 GCA_000404065.3 Pinus taeda
TCGCGATTCTTCAAATCCTTTTTTGATCCACCAACTATCTTGTTACATCCTACTAGTTTGCATTCTCCTCAGAAGCTGATCCTAAAGGCCCTCTATTTGAGAAATTTCCCACACTAATGTAGGTTAGCAGGCTAAACAAAGCTTTATAAAGCATTGTGCCTGTGTACAGGGAGCAATAATGGACCAACTAACTCTCTGTTTACATTGAAACAGAGTGTTAGTCTCCCATTTCTATGATTTCTAGTAGTGTTTGTGGACCAAAGGGGGGGAAATTTTCTCATGCGCTGAAGTAAGATCTGAAACTATATTATTTTAGCAAATTTGGTGTCCTGAAAAAATTATTTTTAGGAAAAAGTTTTAGTTTTTCTCTCTTAAAATACATATTTTTTTTTAAAGAAAGACTAATAAATTGTATTCATCCTTCTGTTGAAATAGTTTTAATCTACTTCAGTAGTTGTTAGGAAATATTGGAAAAAAAATCTTTTAGTTATGCAAGTGTTGAATGGCTTTAGATGCACAGAAGAATCTATGAATATGTGAAAAGATGAATATGTAGAATAAGACTTGTTTGCATAAAAAATTGAAAAAAAAATTCAGAGCATTGTTCTGCATGATTTATTGAGTCAAGAGTCTCACCATATTCATACGTCAACACCCCTACCGAAGACAAATAATCAAGTACACTTAAAATGTACATTAAAATCAATCAGTTACTCTTTTGAGCAAACCAACATTAGCTAGGCTAGGATCTTGGGATAAGCATGTGAGTGAACTACCCAAAGTTGAAAACCAAAACTAGTGTCGTTAACAAGCGAAAAATTCCTTCTGCACTCATATGACTGGGACCACTACACTAACAACGGAGAAAAATATGAGACAATATCAGATTGTAATTGAAAGTAGACCGCCTTCTCTTACAAATCCTTTGGGCATTCTTTGTACTAGGGGTCCCTTCGGGGATTTTGGAATTGAGTTGGGGACTCAGGTATCGTACCCACACAACATGCTGTCTACAACTAGGTCCCCCTCGGTGATGTTTATGACATGAGTTATCTCTAGTGGCCAAACTTATAGAGACTTACACAAGGTGATTGGGATGGGTTGTCCTAGTACCTAACATAGATAGATCTACTTTGTCTTCAGTTTTTGGGAGGGTGCTCGTCTTCACGAGAGTACTTGGCCCCTCAATTTGAGGTTCGAGTGAAGCTCTAAAGTAACCGTAACTATACATTTGGCCATCCTTCTTTGTTATTCATTGAGATATTGGGTTTCATCTCCAGTGACTGGTGCTTATCAGACAAGGTACTTTCCCTTTGTTTGTTGATTAATATATTTAGTGTATTTTTTTTATTTTTAGGTACCTGAGTGCTATCGTTTTTGAGACTTTAAATAATATCACATTAAAATTTATTTGATAAAACTTAACAGTCACCGTGGCTACATCCAACCCTCATCGTCAATCTAGATGACTGTTAGGACTTCCTCCACTCATCGTGGAAGATCCACCGAGTTCCACTGACTCGAATTCCTCATCTTTGAGGAATCAGTCTCCTAAATCTCACAAGGGATCTATGTGGATGACCGACGATTCAAGTTTGTTGGAGGATTTCTTCACGGAAGGATTTCTTACTCACTTTAACACTCAGCTCACAAATCGGTCGGACCCTATCATGGTTCCCGTGGTGCCTGTACTTCCTTTTTCAGTAGGTGGAACTTTCCCATCTATCCAATCGACGACTCACGGGTTGTGGAATTTTAGAGACACTATTGGTCCTCTACCACTCCCCCAGTCGACAATCATCACAACACTAGTAATGTGGAATCTTGCTATCCCATTTGTCCCAGGTATGACAACTCATATAACACCCTCTATAAGTGGAGCCCAGTAGATTCTGATTTCCACTCCTATGGTGCCACAATGTGTACCTTCAATAAGTGCCACATAAAGTGCTCCATATAACACCTAATGTGGCACTATGGATGCGGTTCCCCTTTACTAACAATATGGTCAGCCGCCAATGTACAGTTCCAACCCCCAGATTCAGATATCTGCGAGGGTTCCCAATATGCACATATCGGTAGGGAATGTCACAGTTTCCCCTCCATTCTCAGGCATGCATGGATAGTCGCTAATTGACATGAGTGTTCCCTCTATCAATCAAAGCTAAATAGTTAGTTCTGTGTCGATCAAGAATCCACAAGGGGTTCCCAACTAATCCATCGGGACACCCTACTCACAGGCTCAAATGAGTCAAGGGGGAACCTCTTATACTGCGGCAATTTCATACCATAGTATCAAAATCCTCATGGAAATCCACTCTACAACACCATACTGCAAAGCAACTACTACACCATGTAACACATGTACACTATGGGGAACTAAATGATGGGAGGAGCACAAAGATCCTCATATAATCCATCATCACCATGGTCCGAGTTGGGGGCACCTAACTCTTTGCCCTTTTTGGCAACATTGGATATTCCTGACTTATGCAAGCTGACAAACGACCCCATCTACCACAACTTAAAATGGCCACCGATCCTGCATAAAATACCAATCGACATCCCAAAGTTCAATGGAAAACAAGGGGAGGATCCGAGCACCCATATCACCACCTACCATCTTTGGTGTGTTTCTAACTCTATGGTGGATGATAGTGTCTGGTTACATCTTTTTCCCCGCACCCTCACTGGCAATGGAACGAAATGGTATATTGACTTACCATGCACGTCAGTCAATACCTTTGACACTTTAGCGATGGAGTTCCTAAAGCACTTTTAGTTACCTGTCCGCTATGAGACAGGGACATAGCTCCTTACTTAATTTTGTTAGGATACCTCCACCCACATCTCCGATCATATTCATGAATGGAGACATAGGCAAAGGTTATTCAAACCTCCGATCCCTAATTTTCTCTTAGCGGACTGGTTCTATAAGTCCTTACTCCCACAAATCACTAGAGATGTTTCTCTAGGTGGTGCGGTCACAAAAGACCAATCAATACATCATGCCCAACACTTAGATTTGATATATTCACAATCTAACACTCTTTACGACATAATCCCTAATGCTCCTAGGAACCCCAATGCTTCCACCACTCAACACCCCGGAGTGCACATTAACAAGATTGTCAGTGCAACCTTTGGGGCTATTTTAGAACAACTCAATGGTTCCATTGCCAAGTTGGAAGTGGACCCCTCTACCAAAGCGACTGCTCTTCCTGCCACTGTGATAAGATCTGTGCATTCTACATAAAAATACAGTGGAAAGAACAAGAAGAATAAGAACAAGACCACTCCTTTTGAAGAGTAGTCATCCAAGCAGCCCAACCCAAAACAGAAGGTCACTGCACCTATTGATGAGGAAAAGAATAAAGGCACCAGCTATCCATGCAAACTCTGTGCTGAAGACCACACAACTTGGTTTTGTCCACGGCTTCAGGAATGTATAGACTACCCTGCCAAAATGGATTCTGGTAAGGCACCTGTTTTCCTTAGAAATCCTTTTCCTACTCAACAGCAGCAAAATCTCATTTCCAACCAACCGCAACCCCCGTAAGGAGGAAACAATGGTTCGCAACATCCTTCAGCTGGTGAAGCATCTTCTACCATTTACACATTTGAAACAGTAGAATTCACCACAAGAGCCAAATATTATGGAGCTCTTGTCACTCTTGCAGCAGAACCATCCTCAGGTCTAAACCCACCACCACCCACCACCCAACGATCTGCAAATAGAAAGGCTGGTTGTGAACGTTGTAATTGAACCCCCAAAAGGGGCACTTCGATGCACAACACACAATACATTTGCTTGTTCCACCCAACACTACAACATCGTAGAGGATTTGGCGCAAGCGCCATCATCTATGTCGGTGCTCGAAGTATTACAAACATGCCCAACATAATGGAAAGCTTTGCTTTCATCTATTGGTGGTATCGACTGAGAGGATTCCATGCTTGCTATTTTCGACATGGACAAGTGCAAACCTCCCCTTTCTCACCAGCTTGTATTCCAAGTGCATATCACTTCGAAAGGTAAAGGTATACATAGAAC
Source organism: Pinus taeda (assembly GCA_000404065.3). Taxonomy (NCBI): domain Eukaryota; kingdom Viridiplantae; phylum Streptophyta; class Pinopsida; order Pinales; family Pinaceae; genus Pinus; species Pinus taeda. Next base: position 4,055 of record APFE030514071.1, read on the forward strand.
TGTCATCAACGAAGGTGCTTCTACCTACGTCATGTCAGCTTCATGTTGCCTCACCCTGGGTTCTCCAACCCTAGCCCTGCCGTCGAACTCCCTGAAAGATTTCGATGGCAACAACTTTACCCCAAAAGGATACCTAGAAAGTTTCCCCATCACTTTATCTCGGAAAAACGTAACGGTGGACATAGAAGTCAAAGATAGAAAACTTGACTATAATCTCTTCCTGGGTTACAGTTAGACATATCCCATGACGGCCATCCTATCTACTGTCTTTTGCATTATCCAATTTCCATTGGATGAAAATGTTATTACAGTAGATCAATTGTCTTTCTGTAGCCTTGATTATTCACCATTACCAAGTGGCTCCATACCCCTAGTAGGAGGTGGAACTGAGAGTTATGTCAGTTTAGGTACCGGTCTACTGAAGGCTTCTTCCCTCATGGGTTATTTTCCTTTTTAGCCACCGAAGGTTTCACAGATGGTCATTATGTTTTCACATATTCCTCATGAATAGACCGATCCATGGATCCTACCAGCTCCTTCAAACATTGACACATACAGAGAGAAAATGCCACAGTCACCAGGTGAATTGGCCTATGAAGCCATTCAAATTGCATCTGAATCTCCAGTCACTTTCGTTTCGGTCAACGGTACCACTGCCCCTCCCATAACCGCTCCTTTTGATCCACTCAATCAAGTCCTACCTAAGGACGAAGCTATTAGAGAGATCACGAGTTTAGAGGAGTGACCATGGGAGGACTCACACATCATGTTTCAATATCTGATTCATACATGATGCTTCTTCAAATCTTGTCACCTAATGCACATGAAATCATTTCCTCACCATATACGACTATCCAACCTATGGATTTGAAAGGAAACATGGGCAATATTTAAAGGACATTGCTCAGCAATATTTCTATCATGACAAGCATCATGGAAAACATACAAATTGGAGCCAATGACAATCCTGAGGAAATTGTGAGCTTCACATGCCCTGTTAAGGATTTCCGCGATGTTTTCCCTTGGTCTTATGAGGAAATGCATGGCATAGACCCTTCTATTGTCAAGCATGAGATAAATAAGGACTGGACATTCTTTTTATGGTATTTTTCTTGCTCGTTAATTCATAAAATCCTCGAGTCTCATTCTTTAGGCTCGTTAAACTACCATGAAGAAGATCAAGCATTCTTTTTATGGTATTTTTCTTGCTAGTTAATCTGAAAAACCAAGTCTCCTTCTTTGGGCTCATTAAAATGCTACAATGGAGAATAGAATAGAGCACTTTTTGAGATATTTTATTGCTCTCTAAGAAATATAAACATCTCCAAGTTTTTATCATTGAGCTCATTAAATATATGCAATGATAGTTAGAGCACTTTTTGTGATATTTTATTTCTCTTCAAACAATAGAAACATCTCAGAGTTTTCATCATTGCACTCATTAAATTCATACAACAATGCTATGAGCAACTCTTTTTTGATCTTTTTCCAGCTGATAAACTGAAAAAGACCAAAGGAGCATTCTTTTAAGGTGCTTTTTTGTTTCCCTTTAAACTAAAAAAAGCTCGAGCTTAGCCTTTCTGCTCATTAAACTTGATGAAGATTACCTGAGCATTTGTTTAGGTAATTTTGTCGTTCGTTAAACCAAAAAATCCTGAGTTTTTGTTACCGGACTCGTTAAAATATACGAGAGCAGCAAGAGCACTTTGCTTTTTGGGACCGTTTCTTGCTCTTAAATTGAAAAATCTCCAATTTTTTCCCCTCCTTCAAGCTCATAAAAATATGAAGAATGGATGAGCTGTTCTTTTCCCTCTTTTTCTCTCTCACTAAACTAAAAAAGATACCCTAAGTTTTCTTCATTTGACTCATTAAAATTGTTTATGAAGGTATTGAGTTTGTCATTGCATGACTCATTAAAATTCACGACAAAAAACAAGTTTAGTCCGTCGCCTCATACTCGTAACAAAATTAGGTCGACATCTATTGAAAATAGGTTTATCCTTATCCGAGTTCAATAGATTAACTTACAGAAAAGTAACCGATCTGGGTATACTATTAACCTTTTGTCGCACCTGGTTAACAACTATGACAAAGGGACCACCATGGAGTCTCTCTTTACGATCTTTTTAGACTCTCTAAATATGAAAAGACCACTGGGTTGTCTGGTCTGGACTCTTTAAATTGCACCGATAAGATATGGAGTCATTCTCTTTATGATACTTTTTAGACTCTTAAAACATGAAAAAATCGACGAGTTTTCTTGTATGGACTCATTAAACTAATCATATAGGGAAAAGAGTCGTTCTTTTTTTCGATCCTTTTTAGACTCTTTAAACATGAAAATATCGATGAGTTTAGCCATCTGGACTCATTAAATTAATCAAACAGGAAAAGTGGACAATACAACTGTATTCCGTATTAGAAAGCGTGGTTTGGCAGTAGTCGTTCCCTTGAAAATGACACTCCCTTGGATAAACCTTCCTTTTGATGGTCTCTCAATATGAACCCTACCATTCTATGAGTTTTAGCCAATACACCCTGATGTAATTGCGTCTTTGTATCCTAACATTTTGTAGTGTTCATGAGTCTAGTGCTGTCTAGTTAAAACCATTGTCGTGCCTTCTATTGTTCAAGGGTTACCCATTTGTTTCCTCCATCAGCCGATCAAACATATCTTTTCATCATGCCCTCCGTTGTTTAGACCCAAATGCTCAAAATATTCCTCAAAAAACAAAATCATTCTTGTCCCATTTCGTGTCGATTGATGTAGGAAACATCATTGCCTACCTTTTGACAGGTTTCTTCCTATCAACTTGAACATTCTATCTAGGAAGATAACCTAGAAACACATTCAATGCCTTCGTACTTGCAGACATTAGTGGCAGGTTACCTTGTGTTTGATCAAGGGTTCTCATTATTGGCTCTTGGTTAAGCGATTCTACAGGTGATCTATGACAAAGAAATATTTCACACTCGCTAATTTGTACTGTGCATCTTGGAGACCATCACCATTATCCGTGGCCTTCCTTGCATCTATTAATGGTCTCCATTATTGACTGGTAATCAGATGATTTCGTGCATGTTTGACATCAACACATATTTTTCACATGTATCGATCTATTCTATTCGTTGAAGTGAAAATGAAGACCTTGGGTAGAGGCTTGCGTCATTTAACCTTGTTTCCTCTCCCAAGCTGTGGATATTGTTTTTTGGAGGCAGTTGTTTTAGGATGATTCTATTATGAGACTGGATCCGCATTGTGCTTATCGGTGGCCACCCTTATTATACCTCTTCAGAGAATATTACTCTAACATAGCTACTGAGCATGGGAATGCCCGACTCAGGGCATGATTTTAGCAGTTTTATATATAAGTGTTGTGTCAGGTTTTCCTTGCTGCTCGAAGCTTCTCTCTCTCTAAAAAAGTTTGACAGAAAATTACAGTTTCAGTAAAGTATTTTGGCCATTGTCTCTGCCTCTAATCTCATACTTTATGGGGCATCTGTTATACAACAAAATGACCTCCTCATGAGAGGTGAAAGACATGATGACTGAAGCAAAGACCACAATTGCAGGCCTTGATTCCACACTAACGCTGGTTACACACTAAAAGCTTGCTTTATAAAGATTGTTACCAAGCCTAAAAGAGCGTTAGTGACCCCACTAACTCATGTTACTAGTGAAGGGGTAGCATTAGTGAAACTATGAGATGTTCAAAGGGACAAGCCAACAAATTCCCTCACAAATATCTAGATATTTATCCCTAGATTTGCTCAAGAAAGAAAGGAAACATCTAAAAGTAAGATATTTAGAGAATTTCCAATCTGAGGAAAGAAGGCAAATGGGAAAGAGCTGAAAAGTAGAGCAAGTTCATTGCTTGTGTCCTAGTGAACTCTAGAAGGAGCTTGGCAACCCTAACTTGATTGCTATATCAACAAAGTGAGGGTTATTGTGAAAAGGGTCAGAGCATTTGAAAGGATAGCCCACTAAGTTGTTGTGAACTATCATACACTTGAAGAAGTGAGCTGAAAGAGGGAGAGAGAGAGAGGAAGAAGGGGCAAGGGAAGGCTAATACAATGGATGGTTGTAATCACTCTTCCATTATAAATATAGAACTACAGTTGTGTTCCCTAATCCATAGTGTCGGTAACATTGTTCATTGAGTTGTTAATTTCGATACTTGTCAAGTTGAGTAGTTTAAGTTGTATACATATATATGCTCAAAGTGAATTCTTATATTAGTTTTCAATATTATATGTTGTGATTGTGTTTTCCTTTCCTTTGTGTAGGAATTGTGTTGGAGCCGACTTTGAAGGAGTTATTCTTGGCTGCATAGTGATCTCCAAGAAAATCTAGAAGGAGACTTGAGGTAATATTATTTCCATACTCTCTCAACTTATATTCGATAGATGAACATGTGTATAACTTGGTAGCTTATCCAGATAATCTTATAGTCTATTGGAGGTCCCAGGAATACCTTTGAGGGTAGTTTTCATTCTCCATACACCGTGCATTTTACCCCATAGCATTTCCCCACACTGATTGTACCTGTAAAACTGAAAATGATTGAACAAAACAAATTGCAACTAACTGAAATGAACTTGCTGAAATGAAATTTGCAGAATTGAAAAGGAAAGCAAGGAAATGCAAAATTGAAAGAAATGACTAGTCTAATTTTTCTAAAATAAACTATTAGTAGAATATTGTGATAGAAAATAGAAGAAAGAAATAATTACAAAATACTCTGGCGCTTCCCAGGAAATGGTTCCAAAACGTGGTGAGCACCAGTATTGCAGCAATAATGCTACAACTCCTGGGCTGCCTAGTTTACTCTGATCAACCCGGTAGTTTGTAACAAAATTGGAAGTGACGGTACTGTATGCACAAGTACTAGTTTTACTGCAGGTTGTGACTTAGTCACGAAACACAAAATTGAAAGAAATGACTAGTCTAATTTTTCTAAAATAAACTATTAGCAGAATATTGTGATAGAAAATAGAAGAAAGAAATAATTACAAAATACTCTGGCGCTTCCCAGGAAATGGTTCCAAAAGGTGGTGAGCACCAGTATTGCAGCAATAATGCTACAACTCCTGGGCTGCCTAGTTTACTCTTATCAACCCGGTAGTTTGTAACAAACTTGGAAGTGACGGTACTGTATGCACAAGTACTAGTTTTACTGCAGGTTGTGACTTAGTCACTTGGCACAAGATCACTAGGAGCTCAAGCCAACTTCTATGGATTACAGAAGAAGCTCTATATGTAATTAAAGAAGAGATTACTCTACAGAGGCTACTCTAATAGCAGAAAGGAGAAAGACTGAAATGCAAAGCAAACCTAGTAGACCCTAATTAACCAACTAATCCTACTTTTGTAGAAAGCAATATGAAAACCATGAAATGATTTCCATTACCTACTCAAGGAAGTAAACAACATCTACTCAAGCTATTTATCAAAGTAAATGAGTAAAAACATCTTTTTGGATTTCTATGTATTTTTATGTGAATTTTACATGCATGTATTTTATTGTGTGTGAACGTGGAAGTGAATAAGTGGGGTTGAAGGGAGAATTTGGGACATGAGAGGATGTAGGATGGTGTGAATGGGTCCTAGTTGGTCTCAGGTGGCCTTCTGGAGGCTTTTCCCACACTCAGCCTTCAAAACAAAGCCTACAAGAAAATGTACAGGAGGACACATGGGATCTATAGGAGGTCTACAAGAGGTCGACAAGAGGAGGCCGAGAGCCATTTCCATGGTTTTGAGGGTATGAGAGTGGGTGGAAAAGGTGGATGAAGGTTGGAATGAGGTTTTAATGTGCCTAGGGTCTATCAAGAATCACCAGGAGAGAGAAAGATGATTGGGTTCACCCAAGGAGAGATGAAGAAGTTATATGAAAAATGCAGAAAACTAAGGTAGATTTGAAGTGAGCTTTGGGTGACCTGTAGGGCATGGATCAGAGAGAGGATGTGATGTCTCATAGGCTGTCATGTTGTTAGAAGATATCTACTTCAAAAGAACGGATAGTCAACCAATAAGCTCAAACAAGCAATGAAACAGGTGCATCTAGAAAAACAAAATTTTGCATGAAGCTAGTCTAAACTATGATCTATGAAAGAAAATGCTGAGAAATGCTACAAGAAAAAAGGCATGGAAGAAGACATTTTTCAAATAAAGAAGTGATCATGGTGGAAAAGATCTAAATCAAAGCAATAACCTTCTAACAAACTGCAAACACTAGAAGTCCTATGAATGAGGAAAATCTATGTTCTTGGGGCAGCAAGAGGGTATTTGCCTCAATTCATGTTCCCAAAGGGAGGAAGAGAGGCAAAGGCACTATTTCTAGCCTTTCGAATCTTCCTTTTACCACTACTTAACCTACTATAGAAAGCACAAATGGAAGAAAACTCCTAAATCATCAAAAGCAACCTATTCTTAACCATGAAATAGATACATCAAACATCGACTAATCTACAAACTGAAACAAAGCATATAAATTCAAATAAAGAGGATCTTGGCTACTTGGATTGGTCCCTAAACCAAGAGCTTTAGCCCACTGAGCTAACTCAATGCTAGCTCAAAAGGTATTCAATTTATTATCAAAACAATAACAAGATTACATGAAACTGTCACAAAAATAAGCTCGAAGTTTAGCAGAGTTTACATAAGAAAAAATCCAACAAATTTACAACAAAAATCTGACCGCAGTGAGGCCCTAATCCTCTCTATTTATACAACTCAATATACCAATAGCTTCCTTAAAATCAGGGAGCCTTGGCTCCCAAAACTCGAGATAGTCATTAGTTATCCTCCACATGAACAGTTGCCTCCTAGTGCGTTGATTTGGATGTTTGTACTCCGAGCCAAATGAAGGGGAATTCGAAGTGAGGAGTAATAAATGAGGAGGATTCCCTCCTATAAGTCCTCTCCTTTGTCCACTTCAAGTTATTGCTGCCAGTTGTCCACTGAATCTTTGACTTTGTCTTCAAAATTCAACAATAAGCTGCATTAAACACATATTGGACCACATGGCATCATAACTAACTCAACTCACTCCACAAGCATAAATATAATAAAGAAACATACAATAAGCTACGAGAATGGTTGATTTGACTATATTATTAGGAGGTAAAATGAGCCCATATAATTACCCATTTATGGGGCTCATCAAATACATTCCTATTAATTGTGTTATAATGAGGCTTAAGGGCCTTTTATTATTGAAAAACAAAGGGAAACCATAAACAACCAAAAAATGGCCAATTGTTTGTGGGCCCTGTTGGGTTTATTTGGGAAACCAACTTCTCGAGGTCATAACTTGGTCATATGATCTTCGTTTGGTGCATACAATACCTCATTGGAAGGATTCTCTAAGTACTACAAAAGTTTGCTCTACAAGTATTGAAGGCCCTCCAAAGTACAAGTATTTCTATCTTGTAAGTAGTCTATTACAAGACAATCCAAGAGCTTATTTTCAAGGACATCATCATTGTAGTAGCACTTGTTTCATCTACAACCTAGTCCGAGGGAAATTCCTAATTCTTTCCATGTTCAACCTATAGTTGATAGATGTCCATTTTAAAATAAAAATAAAATATTGACTAAAAGAGAAAGGGAGATGTCAAATAAAATATTGACTGAAATAAAAAGGGAGATGTTTAATTCCCTCTATATTCGAGCTATATTTTATAAATTCTTACCAATTTGAGGGAGATGTGTAACCTTCATTTTTTAAATATATTTCAATGCACCAATAAAACTTTTGAATATTATCTACATATAATCTATTTATAGAGAGAGTGTACATACAAAGTGTATTTTAGTGTCAACCATAAACCAACAAAGATTCATATCAACTCTGAATCTGCCAACCATCTATAGAGATCAAATACATTAAAATATAAACTTCTTCTTGATTGAAAAAATAAGGAAATATTTTCTCCTTCAAGATATGACTCATTTTGGTGCTTGGTAGATAAGTGTTAAGGTATATGTATGCTAGTTATACATTTTTTCATGACCACTCAAACTTATTTTTGGAAATCCTGAATGAAGAATCCATGTCATATAATTAAATGGGTTGTTTTCTAAGTCATGACAAAAATATTGTAAGTATTGGCTTTTTTTTAGCATAGTTTATAGTCAATTCTACTCAAAGTTTGGCAAGGATTTGTTCAAATCATAAATCTTAGTTGTGAAATTTACATAATCCAAATGCCATATTTTTTTAAGATGTTAAATCCATTTATATATTGAAAAGTACAATTTAAGTAACATAAAATCATGATTTAACAACAAAATTTATTACCTAATTCCAACAAACAAAAAAACGTTGAATAATTAGATTGGATCATTTACTAATGGTAAAGGAAGAAAAAAATTAAGATAGAGTGTTTGAATTACACTTTATTAAAACAGTTAAATATTGATGGATTATAATTAAATGGAAAAGGTGATCTGATAGTATTCTTTTAGGTTTTACCTTTTTATTAAGTTTTTAAAAGGTTTTCATTAAGAGGAACTTGATCTCATATTATGCATGATTGGAGAGAAATGTCATGCGTGGAAAAAGAAGAGATAATTTTAGAATATGAGATTGTGGGAGAGAAAGGAAATATGGAAAAAATGAGGCTCCAGTGGGAGAGAAAGATTGGACTTGGATTAATAATATTCTAACACGGTTATAGCATAATGTTGTTAGTATTGAGGAGGTGAAACTATGAAAGTTTCTAATTATTTTCCTAACCGAGAAGGAGCCTAAAGGTTGGGGGGAATCACTATTTGGATTAATTGCCTAAAGGTTGGGGGGAATCACTATTTGGATTAATTGCATTTCTATGTTGAATAGATGAGTTTTATTTTGGGTTATGAGAAGAGGAAAGGTTTTGTTTTTAAGTGAATGATATGTAGATTAATATGAATGAGTTTACTATGGTTGTTATTTTAGAGTTGGATATCTATGAATGCTAAAAGCACAGAAGAAAGATATTCAAATTTACAATGATAATGTACAAGAAATATTATTATTAACAAAAGATGGATTTGGATATCTTTCATATATGTTACACACACACACACACTCAATACAATCTCACCCTTCATCCCCTCGTGAAATCAATTTCTATTTTAGACTTTTATGATTTTATAAGTTTGAAAAATGGCTGAAAGACTGAGAAGTAAGGCGAACAATTTTATGAGATTGTAAATATTCAATTTTATTAATTAAACATTAATTTTTTTTACTTACTCATATTTTTGAAAATATAAGAGGAGCCACCATATGAGTAGTTAGGCTCGCAATTGTCAAGAAACAATTAGAACCAGTTATGGTCCAAGAAAGGACAGAAACAAAAAAAAAAAAAGTCCTCCATCTAGTAGGGATGATTTATCCATACCAAACATGGAAAAAAAGAGATTATTTTAAAATATGAGATTGTGGAAGAGAAACGAAATATGAAAAAAAGAGGTTCCAATGGGAGAGTAAGATTGGACATGCATTAATATGATTCTAACCGAGTTATAGGAAGACCTTGCTAGGTTTGAGGAGGTGACACTGTGAAATATATTGATTATTTTCACGGCAGGGAAGGATACAAGAGCTCGAGGGGAATTTCTCAGACAATAGTTTGTTGGTTAGGAGGAGCATGGTAACTCCTATTGTCTTTAAAAATATATATATATTTCACGTGAATGATATGTAAATTAATATGAATGAGGCCACTATCGTTTTTATTGTATAGTTGGATATGTATGAATGTAAATAAGAAAGATATTCAAAATTTGCAATGATGATGCACATGAAAACTCATAGTTAACAAAACATGGATTCTGATATATTTCAAATGTGTTATACACACAAACACAAAGGTAACATAAATATTTAGGCTATATAATTATCAATATTATAGGTCAACATTGAGAATAGTCTTTTAGGCGAATCATTAACCTTCATGCAATCCCTGTCAAATGAAAACCCTTCATGAATATCGAAGAACATAGACCTAGAATCCAAGAGTCTATTATTTTTCTTATATGTAAGGATTGTCTCTAATTTCTAGAATATATGAATACACATCAATACATATATATATATAGTTAAAGGAAAAATAACAAGGGATATAAGCATGATGGAACTTAGCCTAAATATTGTCCACTAAATTGTAAAAGAAAAACCTAAACATTGAATTGCATTTCTAAAGAAATAATGAAAATATATATGTAATGTAACATTGTTAAGAATAAGAAAAAGAAAACATGATAAGTAAATATTTAATAGAACTGTTAGAAATCAGACATGTCTATATAACTAGAAATTTCATTTTAAAAAACAAACCCATAAAATTAATGCATTTTCTAGTTCCTAAAACTAA
>APFE030514087.1:0-15666 GCA_000404065.3 Pinus taeda
CCTTTTGTGTGTTTTGCACATTATTGAGATCGAAAAAATGCTCCATCTGTAATATCCATGTTGCGGGATCCTTGCCATCAAACTTCCTCATATCGATTTTTGGAATATGATGGGTCTTCGATCTCACATTAGAGTCTATGGAATCATGATTAACATTTCTTTTGTTCTCATCATGAGTTTCCTTTACTACTCTTTCACCCTTAGTGACCATTTCTTGTAGAACCTTATTCATATTTATCTTCAATTTGTCCATGTATGTCTTCAAATCTGTCTTCAAATCATCCATCTTAGCTTCCACGCCCTTTAGATTCCATGCCATTTATCTTAGCTTTTGTTAGCTTTTGTCAGGCTGACATTTTCTGCACTTGGTCTTGTAATTTTGATATATCATGTAGCATTTCTTCCTCTTCTTCATGAGTCATGCTAGAGCTTTTAGGTTCCTTACTAGGTGTTCGCATTTTCTTTCCTCGGGGCATCATTTACCGATAATAATTCTCTACTAGCCCTTTGAATTCCTTAAAAAAAAAATTCAAACCACTCTTAAGCAAAAATTTAAAAAAATCTACACATCTTTTTTTTTGTAGGAGGTCGATATGGCCTCTGATGTATCTCTGTACTTTCAGAACATCCAGTTCTGAAATTGCGACCTGTGGTAGCCCTCTGTGTCCTCTTTCCAATGCCACTAGTCTGACCCCAATTGGATTCTCCAATGAAGAGTTATGCCAAATCTCCCACAGTGACCTGATTATAGACCTTTTCAGAAGAGCGAAATTGTAAGAAGTGCCACGTGTCACTATTTTGACCTTTTCCTCTGAAAAATATATACAAGAAACTACAGTCTGTCGTCTTTGTGTACCGTCTTACGAAATTTCAATCTGATGCTCACAGAGAAAGTTATGACGATTTTCCCTAGGGCACTTGTTTTGAATGTAATTCAGGATTTTTCAAAACGACCAACTTCCTCAGATCATATCTCCGTAAATATAGCACAAAAATTTCTGAAATTAGGACCTAAGGTTCAGCACGATGTCTTCTCAAATGGGTTTTTTTTTTTTTACTTCTGAAACGTCGTAGAAAAAAAATTTATAGTGAAAATTCCACGATGACGTGCTTCGAGCAGCGGAACCCTAGAATCCAAAGCTCTAATACCAAATGTTATGAAACCAGCTCAAGAAAAGATAGAAAAGATAGATCAACACCTTAGAATTCAGCCTCTTCAAGGGGGCAACCTCCTTTACATTACATAAAATGAACAATTCTTTCGATGATATCAAATGACAAAACCTCTTTCTATATATAGGAGTCTAAGGAAGTCCACAATATAACCCAAACCGACCTAATAATAATAATATAAAGCCACAAAAATTAACAATAAGAGATTCTAATGGGGCACAGTAATAACAATATGGGGGCAATAGGGGCACAATAATATTAATAAGGGGTACAACTACCATAGTAATGGGGTAATCACTAGTATTATAGGGACCCAACACTATCAGAGAATTGTGCATAAAAATACCAAGGACGAATATAAAAAATAATCCAAGAGTTCAAGTAGTCGGCACTTTATCTGACTTATTGTCAGGAAAAGAAACACCCATTAAATACGAAGACCCAAGAATCCCAATAGTAACTGTCCAAATTTATGGTCAAACCTTGCCCAATGCCTTAGTTGATCTTGGATTTGTAATCAATATCTTAACAACCACTACTTGCCAAAAGCTAGGCATTACATCTGTAGAACCCACCTCCACTTTGTTAGAATTGGCTGATCGATCTGTGGTTAGGCTAAAGGGCATATTACATGATCTCATGGTCTCGGTTGACTCTTGGGAATATCCAACCGATTTTTTGGTAATAAATCCTAAAACCCGACTTCGTGGACATCCATTGATCTTAGGAAGACCTTGGCTCACCATTGCCGATGCCTATATTGGCTGTCGGCAAGGGAATATGATCATAACCAGGGGAATCAAGAATTTAGTGCTATATCCCCCAGCACAGCCAAGTGTCACAATAGTCAAAACTAATAGGGAGCCTGTATCATATCTTACTGATAACATTAGATCTCCATTACCTATATAAGAAGCACTTTAGTTCAAAGACCAAATAGAAGATGATGCCATCAATAATTTCATTAGTAAAACTGAACTCACATCTCGCACACAATGTCATATGATAAATCCAACATTTGATAACGAATTAGAAGAAGATCCTCTAAAATATATGCATTATCATACAATCCATGTCCCATCTGTTGCAAATAGTAAAATTGTGGAAATTGAACCTGGAAAAACCTTAAACATTAATGCCAACCTCACATCTGAACAAGAAACAAAGATCATTCATATGTTAAGGAAATATAAAGAAGCATTTGCATGGGACTACCCTGATATGAAAGGGATTGACCCCCAGTTATGTACACTCCACATTTACATAGAAAAAGATGCAAGACCTGTTAGACAACATCAGAGAAGACTAAATCCTCATCTAAATGGGTCTCCCCGCTTGTGGTGGTACCAAAAAAGAATGGGAAATGGAGAATCTGTGTGGACTACAGGGAGTTAAATAAAGCAACGCAAAAATACCACTTCCCTCTTCCATTCATCCACCAAGTATTAGACACTTTGGAAGGAAATAACTTCTTTTCTTTCCTTGATGGCATTAGTGGGTACAATCAAATACAGATTGCCCCTGAAGATCAAGACAAAACTACTTTTACTTGACCTTGGGGAACATTTGTCTACCGAGCTTTACCTTTTGGCCTATGCAATGCCCCTACCACATTCCAAAGGACTATCCTTAGCATTTTTGTAGACCTAATAAATGGAGGACTGGAAGTATATATGGACGACTTTACTCCATACGGGGATGAGTTTGAGCCAGCACTGGATACACTAGAAAAAGTCCTACAACGTTGCATTGCTACCAGGCTTTGTTTAAACCATGAAAAATGTTATATGATGATGACAGAAGGCCTTATTTTAGGACGCTATATTTCAGCAGCTTCCATTCAGGTAGATCTAGCCAAAATCCAAATACTTTTCCTTATTCTCACTACCACCACTCAAACAGAGGTACGTATCTTTCTTAGATTTTATGGTTATTACAGAAGGTTTATAGAACATTATTCACATATTGTTGCACCTTTGTATGCACTAACTGGTAACGTTGATTTTCTTTGGACAGAGAAATGTGAATGTGCTTTCAAGGATCTGAGGAAGCTCATATCCACAGCCCCAGTCCTTCGAGGACCAAATTGGGATTTGCCATTACAGATATCATTTGATGCCTCAGACACAGCCATTGGAGCGGTCCTTGGGCAGGAATAGGATAGAAAACCATAAGAAATTTATTACATTAGCAAAAATCTATCCCCTGCTAAATTAAACTATATTATCAGTAAAAAGGAATTTCTAGCCGTTATACATGCTATCAATAAGTTCAGACGTTACATTACTGGATATCCTATTATCTTGTACACAGATCATTCTGCTATAAAATATTTAGCAAACAAGCCTATCACAAATGGAAGAATAACTAGATGGTTGATTTTATTGTAGGAATTTGATATTACAATCAAGAATCGACCTGGAAAAGAAAACCCAGTAGCTGATTTCCTCTCAAGAATGCCAAAGCCAGTTGATGCAGCAAGAGTTGAAGATCAATTTTCAGATGAGCATCTCTTTTTTGTCGTTGTTCAAACACCATGGTATGCTGATGTTGCCAATTACCTAGCAGTAGGTAAGTTGCCAAAGCATCTAACCCCTAATGAGAAAAAACAGATTGTTCAGCGAAGTACTAGCTTTTCTTGGATTGGGGGCTATTTATTTCACACAGGGGCAGACATGCATATCAGGAGATGCATTCGAGAGGATCAAATTTTTAACATTTTGAAAGCCTTCCATGACCAACCATGTGGTGGAAATTTTGCTAATCATAGAACTGGACATAAAGTGCAACAAACAGGGTATTATTGGCCCACAATTTTCAAAGATGCAAAGAAATTTGTCCAAGCCTGTGACAGTTGCCAGAGAGCGGGACGCCCTAGTCAGTTGGATGAGATGCCTCTGAAACCACAGCTAGTCATCGAACCATTTGAGTGATGGGCTCTTGATTTCGTTGGACCAATCAACCCATCATCAAACCAGAAAACATATATTTTGGTGGCAACAAAATATGTCACCAAGTGGGTTGAAGCAAAGGCATTGCCAAGAGCCACAGAAGACTCTGTCATATAGTTCTTGTTCTACCTATTTGTACCTTATGGCCTTCTAAGAGAGATAATTACAGACGGTGGACCACATTTTGCTGGAAAAATAATAGCTGCAACACTCAACAACAATCATGTCTAGCATAAAATCACTACTCCATACCACCCACAGGCAAAGGGGAAAGTAGAAAGCAACAATAAAATAATAGAAACAATCCTAATGAAAACTGTTGCATCACATAGACGTGATTGCACTGCTAGACTACCTAAAGCACTGTGGGCTTATAGAACAACATGGAGGAGTACCACTGGTTACTCACCTTATCAGCTAGTGTTTGGACAAAAACCCATTTTCCACATAGAATTCGAAATCCAAACATTACGAACAACACAGGAAGTTGGCTTAGACCTAACTGAGGCATAGACTAATCTACTACAACAGATCAATGAGTTGGATGAAATTAGGCTCTCTCCACTTCAAAACACTGCTAATCCAGTAGCAGACAGCTAAATGGCATGATGCTCTCATTGAAAATAAAGTCTTCCACGAAGGAGACTAGGCTCTTTTGTACGAATCCAGATTTCAGGACTTCCCTGGGAAACTCCAGACTCATTGGTTGGGACCATATGTAATCCAGAAGGTACATGACAATGGTACCCTTACTCTAATCACTATTGATGGTTCTAGATATGCCTTTAAGGAAAATGGCCACTGAGTTCGTCTTTATCGCAAACCACTCACTTAGAAGTCCTTCTGCCAACAGCTACACCGAGATTCAGATATGGAGATTTTGGGGGAGGAAGAGAAGTCTTCCTCACATGTAATTCATTAAGGAATTTTATTTTCTTTATAGTCTGTACATAATTTCTTGAGTTATTTGTGTCCATATCTTTTGAAACAAAGTTTTGTTGTTACTGTTGTTCCTTTTCCAAAAGGAACGACATTAGGTGTTTTTCCTGTTCCTTTTTCCAAAGGAACAACATTTGTGTGCTTTTGGTATTCCTTTTTCAAAGGAACAACAACGTTGGATTTCTCTTGTTCCTTTTCCAAAGGAACAACACTTTTGATTTCTGCTGTCCCTTTTTCAAAGGCACAGCATTTGTGTGTTTTTTTACTGCTCCTTTTCCGAAGGAACAATGTTCGTTTGTTTTTTGTTGTTCCTTTTCCAAAGGAAGAACATTTGTGTGTTTTTGTTGTTCCTTTTCCAAAGGAACATCAATTTTTTCTTTCTGCTGTTCCCTTTCCAAAGGAACAACCCTTTTGATTTCTGCTATTCCTTTTCCAAAGGAACAACATTGACGTGCTTTTGTTGTTCCTTTTCCAAAGGAACAACAATTTTGTTTTTTGTTGTTCTTTTTCCAAAGGAACAACACTTTTGTTTTATGTTGTTCCTTTTCCAAAGGAACAACACTTTTGATTTCTGTTGTTACTTTTCCAAAGGAACGACATTTGCGTGTTTTTGTTGTTCCTTTTCCAAAGGAATAACATTTTTTATTTCTATTGTTCATTTTCCAAAGGAACAACAATTTTGATTCTTGTTGTTCCTTCTCCAAAGGAACGACATTTGTATTTTTTTGATGTTCCTTTTCCAAAGGAACAAAATTTTTCATCTTGGTTGTTCCTTTTTCAAAAGAACGACATTTGCTGGTTTTGTTGTTCCTTTTCCAAAGGAACAACATTTTTGGCATCTGCTATTCTTTTTTTTCAAAGGAACAGCGTCTGTGATTCTTGATGTTCCTTTTCTAAAGGAACCATACTGTTGGAAACCTAATCCTAAATGGGTTAGTGTGGAAGCCGAATGGACAAAAGGAGTCCAAGAGACCTTGGGATGTAAATCCCAACGGTCACCACATGTACTATTAATGTATATGTCCAGTTAATAAAAAATGTATTCTCATGTTTATCTTTCATATTATTCTTGCTCCCATGTGTGTCTAACATGGTATCAGAGAGGGCGATTGTTGGTCCTGCTCCAATTTGAGCCACTTGTTTTGTTGTCTCTATATATATGACAGTTCTGCATTTCACTGAATGTTTCATCAGTCGTATTTTAGCTGCATTCTTTGCGCACAATTCCCCAAATAGAAAATTCTGACGTATCTCACGCTCTGTCTATTATTCACCTATGATTCTTTATTATTCTCTTCTATTATTGTACGCATAAATGATCTCTCTACGCTCTCTAGTCCCTCTGCCTAACTGCTTCACAAACAAAAAAAGGGGAGCATTATTGCATCTGCACCTCCATTGCATGAATTGCATTCACCTGACTACTCTGTCCTGTCTGACTATTCAGTTCATTGACTGATTCATAAATGTCTCCTCCTTCAGAAATCTGGGATGTAATAAAATCATCCCAATGATCTTGACCGTTGGCCTTTGGGCTTGGCCGATTTCGAAACTGGCAGCAGACAGGGCTACCTGGTAGGTTAAATTTTCCCCTGCGCTATCTCCAACCAGGAAAGAACGCTCCAGGTCCCCATGCTGCGAGAGCCATTGGGATTCAATCTCTTGTCGGGCAATACGGTTGAGCCACGCAATGTCTTTTATGTAGTCCTCGCATCCTGTTAGCAACCAATGCTCAGGGGCTCGCCTGTAGGCGATTGAAACACAAATCGACTTTGTGTCCACGGCCCTTTGGCGGGAAAGGGAATCCTTATCTGGATCAGACGGGCTCCCGATGCAGAATCCGCCCCCAGGAATGTGAAGAAAAACTGGTGTATGGGCATGATCTAACTATGGAGTTGTTGATATATCTTGCTCGGAGAAGAGAGCTCTTCTATGTGAGGAAGGAGGGTGTCTCAGTAAACATCTAGAATCCTTTGTTTTTGAAGAGCTTGGAGCATCTCCTTTTAGTTTAGTATGAAACCTTAATGATATAGTCATAGTAGCTTGATTAGGCTGGAGATTCTGAGCAGAAAGATACTTCTTAGTAGGCACACTTGCAGGTGAAGAATAGTTGGGATCATTTGCAGCACACCTTGATGATCTACAAAAATGACCTGGTACATGATTTATCTCCCCACTTATCTCGAGCTTCTTCAGGTCCGCACAGATTTTTGTTAGTGGTTTATATCTATTGAAGGAGATTTTTCCATTACTTTTCTTGGAGTCTGGAAAGTCATAGACTTCACCATTGTTGTTCTACTTCTTGTTGCATTCATAGATGTAGCAGTATTTGACGCCTTTGCTGAACTTTGAATACTTCAGAAGGGTTCTACTTTCACACAGCATTTCTTTATCCGAGGCAATGAGAAAGCTCATGTGAGTTTTGTTATTCGATTATTTCCATGCTTTCGATTTGAATGGATTGCATTAGCTGCAGCATCATCCATTGACACACAACGGGAATTGTTGTTGTAGCTCATGGACGCTATAGAAGAATATGGCACCAGATTTTGAGAATATGAAAGTGATTCAAAGTGGATGTTGATTCGATTAATAGCACAAATGAGCTTTTGCTTTAGCGGGCTTGGCCCTCTCTTTTTTTTCTTTTGAGAGAGAAGGTGAAGATGATAGTGCGTTGTTTTCTTTATTATGGAGTTTTGGCATTATATGCGTGTTCTTCTGGCACGATGAAAAGGAACGGTTTGAAAATAATTACGTGGGCTAGATTGTCCATCGTGGAGGTAAGTTAATTTACATGAGCAGATTTCAGTTTCGTATTACACTTTGAGCGCTAGTATTTCCTCAAACTAAAGCCGTATGAAGTTTCATGAGCACTAAATCAAACAAAAATAAACTATGTGAATTGGAACCTTCACATGAACATGGGTTAACTACTTAAATGAGGTCGATTGGTGCTATTTAAAATGCATAGGTGAATAAGAGTTATTGGAACTATTTGGTTATGAGACATTGGAATGTATAAGATCTAATATGTGTTGCCAAAGTTCGACCTCTAAGGGAAGATTGAGTAAGGACAAGTCCAAGCCTTTCATTGATTAAAATAATGTTAAATTAAATATTAAAACATGGGCACATTGTTTCATTGAATGTTAGTCATATATGAATGATGTTTATTGGGTTGATGAGCATTTGAATGATTTGAGTCATCGGGTTTAAGAAGTTATGAATTTGCCTGCTGATGAGTAGATATTGGAATTGAGATAATTCCATATATGACGGCTTTTAATGAAAGTATGAAATCAATGGTGAATGATTTTGAACCACAACAGATGTGAAATTGCCAACTATTGAGGTTTTTGATTTGGGTAAAAAGGTGAGATGCATGTTTATATGCCTGTGATAAAGATTTTGGGTAATAACAGGGTTGGCGGTGCATCAATTTTTTTAACTACTAGTCTGTTTTAAAGAATCTGGATTCTGGGAACTTGTTGTTGATGCTGATTTGAAAGTGAAGGAGTACTTGAAGGATCCAAGCAAGTTTGCAGTTGTTGTTGCCCCAATTGTGGCATTGTATTTAAAACCCATTATAGTTTCTGTCTACATAAATATGCATTGATTCCCTGATTCTTTTGCTGCACATTTATACAAGATATTGTTGTGTACTATAATTGGATATTACTTTTCTTCATTAAGTAATAATTCCGATTGGTTTTTAAGGTGTAAATCTGACATTGAAGAAAAATGGCCAGAATCAGTGAAGTATTAGAGTTCATGAAAAATCTTATACAATCCATTATTGATGACACATTACAAATCAGCATAGGATCTCTCTCAGAAATTCAGACATGTTTACAAAATGTACAGGAAAAGATCGATTTTTTACAGCTTGAATCTCAGCTACAACAGGAAGAATTATAGTAGTGGAGTCATCATTTGAAATATGTTTCTATTCAAAAGATTGAAACAGACTCCCATAAACAGTGAGACAATATTGTTGACGCTCATTCAGATCCAGTACCCAATAAAGCAAAAATTGTACATTAACATGCAGAAACTCAATTTGCACTTCCCAAGCCCATCATCAGACCTTGGGAACAACTTGTCCACAACAAGCACAGAACTGCTGTTGGATATGACAAGGACCTGTCCTTTCATATTCCAGACTACTCCAAGCCCATTCAGTTTCAAAGTGTCGGATTTATTCATGACAGTTCACGTACTCATCATGACAGTTCGCCTCCAGCTGTTCCAGATTCTACTCCTCTTCCACCACAACAACAACAACAACATATTGTGAAATGCCAACACTATGATCTAGTTGGCCATTCGAAAGATCATTATTTTGATCTTCATCCATGTAAGCATTGTCATAAAACCAGTCATTCTTCACATAGATGGTTCAAAAACAAACATCCTGTAAGAACAAACGTTCATCTAGGATGGATCGTTTCTTCGCAATGGGCATCAACAACAAAGAAGATATTTCAAACGCATGTCAGAACTTGTTCCAGAGTATTAAACAGTCTTGCAGCTGAGTTTTCTCCATCATCTCACCTCGTATCTGACAGGGGGGGAAATGATGGTCATCTACAAGCTTCAAAGTCACATCAAGCGAGCCTGAGCCACAACTTGCCACATCAGTTTCAGAGTTGTAGCTAGAGAC
This sequence comes from Pinus taeda, assembly GCA_000404065.3. Taxonomy (NCBI): domain Eukaryota; kingdom Viridiplantae; phylum Streptophyta; class Pinopsida; order Pinales; family Pinaceae; genus Pinus; species Pinus taeda. The sequence goes on from APFE030514087.1 coordinate 9,727, forward strand.
TAAGATGCCTGTGAGCATGCCTTTAGTTGGCAATCTAGACACTTCCTCTAGCATAAGACTTCAGCTTCTTACCAGTTTCGGAAGAATTCCATGAACAAAATTGAGAACACTTCCTCTAGTAGAAGACTCCTACCTCTTCCCTGTTTTGGAAGAGTTCCAGGAATTGCATTAAGCATTCCAGAGTTGTTGGTCATCCTTAAGCCATCACAGGTTGAGACTTCCCTTTTCAGGTTGAATTTTTCCCTTTTATGTGGGGTGAGACCTCCCTTTTATGGTTGAAGGTTTCCCTCTTCAAATCAATAGGAGCACTTCCTCTAGCAGAAGACTTCAGCTTCTTGCCAATTTTGGAAGAGTTACAGGAATTGCACTAAGAATTCCAGTGTTGGTGGTCATCCTTAAACCACTGCCCTTTATACCAACATTTCATAGAGCACATTCAACCTAGTGTTGCCATGCATATTTGCACATTTTGTATTACAACTCTCTTCTTGGACTCATACATAACCATTCAAATTAAGGGGGGGAATGTTGTACACCTAATCCTAAATGGGTTAGTGTGGAAGTCGAATGGACAAAAGGAGTCCAACAGACCTTGGGATGTAAAACCCAACGGTCACCACATGTACTATAAATGTATATCTCAAGTTACTAAAAAATGTATTCTCATGTTTATCTTTCATATTATTCTTTCTCTGATGTGTGTCTAATGCGTACTTGTGTGTTGCTATCCCTTTTCCAAAGGAAAAAGATTTGTGAACTATTGTTGTTCCTTTCCTCAAAAGGAACACCACTTGTATGCTTTTACTCTCCCTCTGAAACAACTTGTTCCTTTTGCTGTTCTAAATTGAGGATGCTTATTGCTCATATTCTTTCAAGTCTTTTTGAATACAACTATGCACTTATGTAATGGGAACAAAGACACAACATACGGAAATCAGTCAATCATAAATCACTATCTCTATAAGGAACTGCTCTGAATTGGTGAGAAGACATAAGGAAAGACATGCTTATTCATCATCTTTTGTTGTCATTGTTCTACTAATTATGTTCTGATTGGTTATATGTATCATGATGGTCCCTTCTAATCCTCTTTGATTATCATTCAGCAATAAGAGCAAAGGGTCTATACCTTCCTATTCCGATATTAAGACTTCTTCCACCATTCCTACTATTAAGGAGTTCTGAACCACCCTTTGTGTATAAATAGGGAAGGCACTTCATGAAAAACAAAAAAAAAAGGAGCAAACATAAATTGTCAAAATGCAGGATAGGAAGTCTCATTAAAAGCTGGCCTACCATGATCATTAGGATGAAAGAGAAGTGGCATTCCCACTATGGCCACCACACCAGGGATATGGTCGAAAAGGTATATCAAACAAACAACCCTTGGAACAAGAGGTCTCATCACGAGCCGACCTGCCCACTATTCGCTCATTCCTCGTGAATTGCATTATGGCTAAATGGTCACCAAGCCAGCATAATGGCCTACATTTTGACATTACACAACATTCCCTAGCATACACAAAGGACTATAGTTCCATGGGTGAAATAAACAACTCTTCCAAGGTTATGGACACCTGTCGGCAGCAGAGAACTGTTAATGGTATTGAAGTCACATTATTTACACCAATAGGTAAGTTATTTGCATCCTTTTGTTTCTTATGCCTTGGTAATCAATTATACGTTATTATCGCAACCATATAACGGATGATTATATATTATCAAAAATCATTACAGAACCATTGACAGTGACCGCATGAGACTCTCTATTTACGGCAAATGTCTTATCCCCAATCTTGCACCAAATCACCACAGTCTCTTATGTATTAAAGCGATGCAACTTTATACCTCGATTTCAGTAATAGGCTATTTTTGTAAACATGGCATATTGCCATACGTTGTTCCTTAAAGAATTTGTTGAAGAACGGGCGTTACTCCTTTATTTGACGGTTGAGACAACCTATCACATTGCAGGGGGGAGGTTAACCTCAGCATTCCCCAGATTATGTATCAACTCGCTATTCGAGAGATTGTGTACTGGGGTATAGCATGGATGAACGGTATTATGTCTTCTTATTTTTTTGTTTTTTCTACATGATTTGCTGTTCAAAGCCATTTCCACTGTATACACTGCAGCATTACAGTTTGAATGGGTTTTACGTCTGTCATCTTCTCTGTGTTTCAACAAACAGCTGTCGTCCTTTCAGAATTCACAGCGAAACTATGGGAGGAAGATCAATTCGCAAAGAACCATAAGTGTTAACTGCTTCGGCTGCTGCCCAAGAAATCCTGGCAAGAGCAGGATGGCTGAACTATCTTAACCACTTGAAGGAGTCTAATGAAATAGTAGCGATTGAATTCTTGCATAACTTGCAAGAGGACTACTCCACAGTAAGAGGAAAACGCATAGCAGTCACTGATGACATAATCGCAGAAGTCTCGGGACTGCCAGCCACTGGACCAGTATGGACGTTAAAAAAGGAGAGGCTACAAAAGATTATAGAAATCTTCCAGGACGAGGGACAGAGCCTGACAATTCTAGGAAAGGGGGTTCTGCCAGCAACCCTAGGAGAGTCGTGGGCAGAATTAGTAAAGACCATCCAAAGCTACATCACCTGTGAAGGCAGAAAAGACATGGTAAGACCACGACATCTTAAACTCTTAGCTGTTATAAAATAGAAATTCTTTGTAAATTTACCTGCATTGTTGAATTCATTACTTCATGATGTTGCACGAAGCATGAAAAAGGCACAACACGTAGAGTCAGTTGTTAGTCATCACGGATTGATTCGGTTGATAGACAACCATCATCTCACCCAGTAGTAGAGCAGTTGGGAAGAGCTAATTACCATTGTAAATGGGGGGTTGGCCACACCCGAACGTCTGGAAAAATGGAAATAGGTCACTAGCACAACTCAATATCCAGAAAAATGGAAACAAGTCACTATCATACCCGAGCGCCCAGAAAAATACAAGAAATTAGCAAAGCGGAAACATGTCACCAGCACACCCGAGCAACTAGAAAAATGCAGGAAATCGTTTTGGCTAGCACGACGATGAGGGGGGCTAGAGAAGCCCCAGGAAGGCACTAACCAGCCGATGGAAATAGAAGATGAACAACCCCCACAGTCAGAAAAGGAAATGGAAGCGCAGGAGAAGGAAGCAGAGCACAAAGCAGAAGCAAAAAAGAAGGAGGAGAAGAAGAAGAAAAAGAGGAGGCAGAGCAATCTATAGAAGAAGAGGGGGCAGAGCAATTTGCAGAAGAAGAAGAAGAAAAAGAGGAAGAAGGCGAGCAATATGAGGAGGAAGGAGACAAAGGAAAAGAAGCCGAGTAGTCTGAAAAGGAGGAGGGAATGGAATAGAAGGAAGGCAGCGCATTACAAGACCCATTAGGGGAAGATGAATTGGCCAAAGTTTTGGCCAATACGGGTGAATATGGCTAACCTTCTAGTCCATTGGACCTCCATGCCGGAGAGAAACCCTAGGAGAAAAATTCACCTGAGGAATCACATGCAAAGGACGCAGAAGTAGAAAATCTGCCTGTTCATGATGAGAAGATGTCAGAAAATGTTGGGCAGGAACAACCCGTTCCTAATCAGAAGGCACCGGAAGAGAGTACGAAGGAAATAAGGGCATAAAAAGAAATATCCCAAGAAATAACATAGCCAATTAAGGTTCTTGCCCCAGAACAGCAACCGCTAGAAGAAAATCAGGAAGCTAGACGTAGTCCAGGCCGCAGTAAACAACCTGTTGTTCCTTCTGAAGAAATGGTGGAAATAAGGGAATTGTGAAAGGAACAACATAGATTATTGAACATAATAGTCCAACTTCACTAGCAGATTAGGATTATAAAGGCAAGGCAAAGGGTAAAAGAGACTTTGGGAAGGAAAAGTCTGACCACGCCAGCAAAACCCCTTAAGGGCAAGGGGCGGAGGACCAGAATCCATCCTGCTATTCAAAACCCCATCAAAAGCCAAGTTGCTATTCCAAATGAAGTTGTAAAGTAGACTGTTGTTCCAATTGAAAAGGAACAACAATGGGATGATGTTCGTGTTAAAATAGAAATGGATGAAATGATGACCCATGATAAGGAAATTCAGATGGAGGCACCACTTTCAGGAGTAATAAGGGTTGTAAACTCGAAGCAGCGCAATAGCAAAGTTCAGGTAAAGCTCTGGGTCTCCACTACTGCATGGAAAAAGGATCCAAAAATAGTAACCCTCCAAAAGGGTTTGAAGCAAACTCAGCAAGAAGCAGAAAAGCTTAGGCAGCAAACGGTCCCCCGAGAAAAATATGAAGAACTACAGCAGTAGCTAAGGAATGTCAACTTATCTGAAAGCCAGGCCTTTGAAGGATGGTGGAAGGAACAAGAGAAAGTTGCAAAGGTAACTCGTAGGTTAGATGTAGTTATCAAACACATGGATACCTTGTGTTGTCTATACAATGACGTCCTAGCATGTAGAGCCCCTGCTAAGAACAACGCCCTATTTTTAATGGAGAGGTATTTGCAATTGAAAATAAAGGCTGTTAAAGCAGGTGCTCCCATACAAATTAACACCATAGATGATTTCATAAACTACTGTAAACATTATGGGGTAAAAGTGCAAAGACTATTGTGTGAATTTTACTTGCATAACCTTGTACTAGAACAGGAGACCGAACTGAACCCTGGCCCTTTTGTTGGGGACATACAATTACAGGCATTTATTTCATTTGTAGTTAATCAAATTAAATGGCTCAAAGCCTATAACGCTTAAGAAAGACAAGAAAACGGGTTATATCTATGGATAAGAGTTGAGCCTAGGGACCCAACACAGTTATGGAGGAAACATAGAAACCTCATGAAGACTCCAGGAGTGATTGAAGCATTAGGACCCATGCATGAGACAATCATTCGGCAGGGACATGAGTGCTTTTCCTCTATCAAATACCCTGCCATTGATGGAACTAAATTTTGATATCGAATATCTAATATGAATATGTAGCTCAGAGAACCATTTAAGTATGAGAATTTTAAACTAGCTTCCAACCGTTCTCCCATCTATGGTGAAATTGTTTTGAGGGCAAGGCCATCCTGGTTAGGATATAGGTTCTAGAGTCCAATCATTTGGCATCATGCATCTGGATACCAAGCCTCATATGATATGCCTGAGGGTCAGACAGGCCATTTCTTTGACTACCTAGTTTCGCATCACGGCTGTAGGCCTTCACATGAGATTCCATCTCCAGCCTACTCACTCACTGCCTTACATGTCAACTACAATGTTTTCATGATCCCATGAAAAAGGGTAAGCAGGGGGGTGCGTGGAGTATCAGAAAAGGTATGTGTTGATGGTTATTTTAGTATCTTTTCATTGGGACTTATAAGCCTTTTTGCATCATGAACTTAGAAAATGATAAAGAATTATAACAAAATTTGTGAAATAGTATAGAACGCCAACAATTTTCATTTTCATGTACAGGAGGGAGGAAAAACAAAAAGCGTCATCCTAAAGGAAAAGAAAAAGAAGAGTTAACTGTTGTCCCTTCAACAGGAGACCGCATGAAAACCAGATCAAAATGGACCAGCTCGGGAAAGGAAATGGAGATATCACCTTGGCACAAAAAAGAGAAGAAGTGACTGAAGATTAACGGTTCTACGAATCCATCAGGATCCTTGATCCTGAGGGATTGCTGTTTTATCTATTTCTGCATATAGATATCTCCATCATCACCCTTATATAAGGGGCAACATTGTTAGCTAAAAAGTGTGGTTATGCTCTTATGTAATTTCTTTTAAAAGATCAAAACTATGATCATTATGTCCTGTTAACACTTTCTCAACTGTAGTTTTACTTCATGCATTAATACAGACTTGGTTACTCGTTTATATTTGAGCCTAGATTAACCTCAAGTGGTGTACCCCTCGAGGGTAAGGGCCCGGCCCTGGAGGCCACTTGC
>APFE030514091.1:1926-30240 GCA_000404065.3 Pinus taeda
TGTCAAAATCTAAACAAAACAATCACACATTAGCAAAGCTCACTTGATCATGCTTAATGACATCTAATGTAATGATCTGGGTGGTTTTACATTGAAAGTGAGGCAAAAGAGAGAGGTAAGTGATGAAAAACAATAGGTAATAGTGGATGGTTAGGTGTAAGTTAGAGGCTCTACAGAAACATTGGCATATGACCTAGACATTCAATATGAAATCGAACACATATTCATTTCCAAAAACACATTTGCTAAATATACTGAAGTCAATGAGGTTTAAAGAAAGTTACTGAAGATAACTATCTCGAGTGAGCAGTGTTGGGATAAATTATGCAAATTACCAGAGTAAACAACAGATTTGGTTGTACATCTTAGTATCAACAACACAACAAGATTCGAAGCGCTAGATAGTCAACAATCCCACAAATTTAGTGCCAACACTTCAAACAGTTCGAATTTTCCTAAATATTTGTGATATGTTAGATAGATTCAGTTTAGGTATTCCTAAATACATCCTAGTTGGTTTTGACAGGATTTTTTGTAAATAGCCTATAAATACTTCTCTTTTATAAGTATCAAGGATTGGTTTCTACTTGGAGATTTGCATTCCAGAACACTAATGTACTATTTTCATTTTATGGGATGATCATTAATAAAAAGGACATTCTTCACAAGATTCATGTGGTAGACTATCTGATGATGTGCTTCTTTCATTGTTAATGTTTTACTACTTTGTTTCCATCCTTATGTTTTCTGAAATCTTAATTATTTTGTAGAAAATTGATGAACAAAATTTGTTGAAAAATACACTCTGCTTCTAGCTATAGGTAATTTCTATGTTTTCCTATGATATCATGTTAAGGAATTCTTAATTTCTCTTTAACTTCTATTGAAATTATATCTTTTATTCCATTCCATTTCACTTAAATATAAAGGATCCATTTATTTTAGCTACGTTGGCCTGTGAAGCTCCTTTTAAAAGCAGAAATAGACCCATTTTGAACTATAGACTCTAGAGCCCAATGGAAGGTTCAGGCACTTAATCAACCAATCAATTTAAAACCAAACTTCGAACACTCATAACTAGCCTAATATCTAATACAAAAAAGCTAAATATTATAGAGAGATCCCTCTTTGAAGCTGGCAGGGCTAGATCCCAGCTTCCAAAGTAGGTTTGTAGTTACATTTGTGATTTTCTTCTACAACCTCAGAAAATTACAGAGTGCTAAAGATGGAAAATACATTCTATTTAGAGTGAGTCTTGGTGAAAACACAACCCTTGTGCTCTAACTAGTACCACCTACTCTAGTTGGTTGTTTTGGGTTAACCCTTGTCATCTCAGTCAAGTAGAGTAAGGTGAGGGAGAAAACCTTAACAAGTATGGTAGAGGTAGACATAACATAATTCTCTGAAGGCACAACCTCTTCTATTCTTAATAAGTTGGGATCCCTCTTCTACCTCTGAAATAAATAAGTGCATATGAATAGTTCTTGAAAAAAAAAATGTGATTTTGAAAAAAAAATGAATAAGGCGAAAGAAGAGAAAGCCTTCTTGCACAAAGAGGTGATGCAAGTAACTCCGTCAAGGTACTGACTAGGCTCATTGGTAGTGGAGCAATGCTTTAGTTCTTGAATAACTCTGCCAGGGTTTTGTCTAAGACTACTGGCAGCAGAGCAACACCAAAGATGAAACTTAAATGCTAACAATTATATTACTTGTGTACCAATATACCCCTCATCCCCAACCAAAACGACTGAGTTGACTTGTCTTGGAATGTGTCCTAACCAATCAATAGCATGGAAAGTGCTACATATTTCAATCAAGATAGTGTGGAAACCATGATGATCAAAGAATCGAACAATACTTCTGGAAGGGTTAGACTCACTTTTCAGGAAACAAGGTCCATTTAGAGAGCTGGAGTTCTACTAGTGTGTTGCCAAGTATTGTAGTTGCTACAACACCCACCAAAATTTTGACTCACATGAAAATTTTGGAGCCTACCTTGGATCATGCAATCAATCATCCTTAGTCACTTATAGGTAAGCTGGTGATTTCAAGCTCCCCTCCTTGATCTTAAGAGTTGTATGCATTCTCATCTTTATGAAGCATGTCTCATCTTTAGGCATAGGGGTTGTTGTTTTCCATGCAAAAGGAATGTTGTTTTGCTTCAGGGGAAATTGTGTGTGCATGAGTAGTTGTCATCACATACACATGTTTCACACTTACTTCACACACTCTTGTCACGAAGGTTGTTGCATCAAGAAAAGTATGTCTTACGCATTTTGGATGGTCTACATTGTGTCACTAAGTGTCCGTGTGTGATCACAATCGAGTCTTATCAATGTTTACATTTGTGTCACTAATCTCACACTTGGCCATTTCCCAAGCAACCTAGCTTCATTTAGCTTCCCAAAACTTTTCACTTTGCTTCTACAAACATTAAGCTTCCTCCCTTGCCTGTTGAAACCCCGAAGTGCTCAAAGATGCCAACCTCACTTACCTGCTAAAATGCCACAGCCTGCAAAGACCCCAACCAGTGCTACTGCCCAAATATGTGAAGAGTAGTTAGGCAACCAACCCTACTCTCCAAAAATATGTAGAGCAGTCTGGCATGCAAAAAATACACAAATGGGCCTCCCATGGCCTCATCCTAACAATAGTCACTTCCTGATAAAACCATGTTGATCCACAGCTCAGTGACTATAGGAAAAGGTGACATGCTGAGATCACTCCCAAGGAGTCAAGGAGAAGGACCAAGATATCGAGTAATGGAAAATATCAAGACTGCATGGAAACTCTGTCAGATGCATGATCATCTCGAGGGTAAATATGGTAAGTAAAGAGCACATTTCGAAGTACACCTCTCAGTTGGGTTTGCAGGATTGCTTTTCATTGTCACATCATCTTGTCCTCAGTAACATGCATGTGCGAAACCACAATAAGTCATTTCACGTGTTTTCTCTACATGTCTTGATTTATTTTTGTTGTTTGACCATCTGTCATCTTCCTCATGTTGATTTCTATGTCATGCTTGTGACCTGTTGTAGCAGCTAGAACACTCTCGAAAATTTTGGCCTGCATCTTTCAAAGCCTTCCTTGGGTTTTTCCTTAATGTTTGCAAGCACTTGGGCTCATCCTATGAGTCCATGTTGAGTCTTTGCACCCTCCTCACTTGACCGTTCATCGGACATATTTTTGCATGTTGGTCAAAATGTCATGCTTACAGTCATGTTACATCCATGCACAAGGTCCACCTTCGTGTGTACAAGTCGTGTCTACTATGTAAACATATGTCACATTCACACATGAATTTGTATGCATTGTCGCACAAGTGTCATCGCAGTCATTCAACGATCTATCACAATTGTCACGCTTGTCGCTTGCACTGTTGGTCAGTCACACTGAGTGTATGTTGTTTTTATTGTTTGAGGCATCTTTTCGTCAAGTCATGTTGATTGTGTGTTTGCAAGGTCATGCATGTACGAAGTCACTCATTCACACATTTGGTATTTTCTTGAAACTATATCAACTGGACCATCCTCCAACATTCGAACATCTACTGAGCTGCATTGCATAGTTTCAGCTCTTAGTGATCATGCACTACTACCCAGAATTGCATAGAGGTTGAGGCTTCCTCCCAAGTAGTTTTCCCTTCGCAATCCTAGAATTGACCTGACCCACTATCACCCAGAAGAATGAAGAAGTTTCCTAGCAAGCCATTTCAATTATTTTTGCCTGCAAGTACATCAACCGATCCTCCACTTGGTCAACTAAAGAGTTTGAGGAGGCAATGACCCCTGGCCTCACTCATCCAAATAATTGTGCAGAAGCTTCCAAGTATGCGCACTTTCACTGACTGAAGAAACTGCGCATACATGTTGAAAAGACACCCTGTGTACGTCACTGCATTTCCCTAAAAAATTGTGCACTTTTTCTAGCTAGTCACCAAGTCAGCCAACTTGCTACTCACCCGGAGAATTGCATAGTTTTCATGAGTAGTCCCCCAGCTTCCCAACATTCCTCTCAGCTTAGAAACTACACAAGGATGTCTAGCATGCCAGCCTCCCAGCATTACACTTTTTTTGCTAGCAGCCACTTGAATCCTGCTACGAGCTCCCCAGAAAAAATTGCACAATTTTTCCAAGCAACCTCCCACGGCTCTTTGCCAGATCCCGAGAGAAATTGTGCATTTTCTACTTCCATTCTCCCTAAAATAATTGCATATATCTTCCCTCTAGCCGAGCCAGATCCCATGGACATTGACTGTTGATCTAGATTTCCCATATCAGCCTCACAATTACCTGTGTGTAGTTTTCATGAAAATTGCCTAGAGCCTGCATCTCGACTTGAAATATACCTTGCACAGTCTCAGAGCCTTGTCTTTTCTCCTGGTCACATGCATCCGAAAGCGAACGAAAACACATCATGGTAGACTAGGAGATTTATGGATTTTATGTTGTTTCATCATGAGTGATTGCAGATACATATACATGGATAATACATGACGCGATGATGAATAGGATGAATAGGGAGCCCATGCAACGATATTGTTTTTCAAATGGATGAACACATGGTGCATAACAAAGTATAAGCAAAGGAGAGACGTGCACATGCAACATCAAGTGAAAAACAAGACCATTGAAGACTCCACGCACCTTGCCATGTGGAGGTGTAGCTATGATACACCAAGAGCACATCCATCACTCAGCAACACTACAACTCACCATGCACACCACTAGCAGTATGAAATACCAACTCTATCATGTCGAGTCATATCATGATTCATCTTGGCCAGATCACTATTTTGGGCCATATTGTTGTAATTAATGCAAGGTAATGTGGAAGTCCAAGAGACCCACATGTAAATCTGAAGAGTCATGTAAAGTTGAATAGTCATGTAAGTCATATAGTCATGAGGGAAGTCGAACAGTCACATGGGCCAGTTTTACCCTTCACTATAAATACCCCTCATTTGTACATGCAAAGGAATTTTCACCTTGGCTCGTCCCACATAGCCTTGAGAGTCTGTAGTATTTTCTTTAAGGAGCGAGTAGTGACTCCAACACCCTGCTATCGTGGTTAGTGATGTATGGTGTACTGATATGTCTTGGAACTTTCACTTAATTCAGAAGCCTGTTAACAGGCTAGCATGTTTTCACACATGTATTGTATTTGTTTGTAAGACTATTCTTTGGACGCTTGTAATTCGTGTTTCTTTAACCTATATTAAGACAATTGAACTATTTCAGTTGTTTTAGTACATATACTAATGGAAATGTGTTGTATCAGTTGCTAATACTGTCTCACCTATGTGGGCTATCCCGTCAGATACTCGACAGATTCACTCTTGTAAACTTATTATAACACACGTTGTACTTGTGTGGACTATTTTTTTGGGTGTTGTACGTGCTATATATTCACCTTGTGTTTGTGACTATCGCATCCGTGTGGACTACTCCACCAGAAGTTGCACATGTCTTGTTGTGTTGTGTATCTCTAGCAGAGTTGGGACTATTCCCTTTCAACCTGAGACTCACTTCCACCCTCTCCCTTTGCAGTGAAAGAACTTTCACACAAGAAACACTAAGCACTCAACAGGAACATGAACCTCATTGCTCGAATACAAAGTAAACTACTCTCACTTGCAGACAAGCAATAGCTAAGGAATTTATTTAAGATAATGGCAATCGAGCCATCATACCGGATGGGACTCCTACACCAAACAGTGTGAGGTCTATTTTGGACTTCATACCAGGGAGATCCCCTGATTGTTGGTGGGTCAAACACTGTCAAAATTTCTGGCACTAGAAGAAGGGTTGCAAGTTATTTATAACTGAATGTCCTCTCACCCCCACTCATCAATTATATGGTCAAGGTAGTAACTCACTCAGACTCCTTCTCACCTACACCTGACTCAGAAGTTGGTGACTCCTCACCTCCCAGATGTGAACATGAAATTTCCTATCAGCACCTCTGCTCCATCCATCCCATTACCTGTTAGTTCACAAAAGCAGTCAAACTAATCCCAGGAATACAACATCTTCCATACACATCAAAAGAGACAAAAAACCTCTCCCACAAGGGTTGTTTTATCATCAGTGGAAGAAGGAGTTCTTTCCACACTTGAAGGTTTGGCAGAAGCTGTTGATAATGGAGAGGAACCTCCATTCTTCCAATAGGGAGAATGAGAAACCCTCATGATCTTAAGCTCATATTCTGGTACAAGAGATGTAGGGGAAGGTAGCAGAGGAGGTGGAGGTGGAGACGAACCAATAGAATCAAAGCCATAACCATCATATTCTAAAGAAGAGGAGGAGGACGAAGAAGAAGAAGACATGGCTAACCAAAACTTGGAATGGATGACTCAGGGACCATTGGCTCTCCCAGATGATTTTCACATGATGCCAAAGCATTCAGAGAGAATGCTCACAATGTACGACCCTGAGAGAGCAGTGAAGGCAAAAGATCAATTGGAAAAATTCTACCTACAGCTGCAGACACTCAAGGTATGGTCCAACGACGTTGTATGCAGACTGTTCCATGTACTTTGGATGGTCGTGCAATAGTATGGTATCATAGCCTTCCTGTCAACTCCATCCATAACTTGGGTATGTTCAAACACATGTTTCTTGAAAAATTTGCTGGTGACAAGACCCTGGCCATGTTGCTCAAAGAGTTGGGCAGCGTGAAGATGGAGGTGAAAGAAAAGTTAAAATACTTCAATCAGAGGTTTCTGCACATATTGAACAAGTTTTCAATGCACACAAAACCTCCTGAATCCATCACTGTCGAGTACTACACGTCTAAACTACCAACCAACATTGTGCAGTTTGTCAAGTGAGCTACTAAACCAACATTACTAGAAAACTGTAAAAAGGCTATCATTGTTCAAAAGGACCTGCACGCGATGGGAGGCATAAAAGGTGAACAACCAAAGAAGGACTCTAGAGATGTGAGTAGGAATCCCCAGGCTGTAGTGTGCAAGGGTAAAGTAAAGGAAGCAAGTGATATTGAAACCCTTACTCGTCTTGTCAAGAACTTGACAATAGAAGTGTCTGAGCTCAAACAACGAACAATTGACACATTTGTGATAAACCAACTGCCCAAAGAAAGACAAGGAATCATGTGATCAGGCAACAATCGTTTCCTAGCTAAAACTGCGTAGAGGTCCAGCTTAATGTTCCAGGTATAACAGTGTGCGAACAATGAATTTTGCTTATTTCATGAAGATAAGCACCCAGAAGGGTCTTGTTCAGATTGGAAATGCATTGCAAGCTCAGTATGTGACCATATACCAAATATGGTGAGTATTTCATAGGGCTAGCTAGGATACATAGATGATGATGAAGATGTTGCACTTGATGAGACATCAAGCACTAGGAAGGTGATTAACATGTATCAATGCTCATGAACAACATAGAAGACAAACACCGAAAACCAGTCCCAAAAGAAAAATGGTTGATACAATCTCAGAAGTTAAGGGGATCCCCCCACACTTGGGAAAATGTGAGAAAGGCTTGAACTGCTAAGGAAGGTTGATCCACTAGTCGTCTAAAAGCAAAAAACACAAAGCAAGCCTGGGAAGACAATTGCAAACAAAAGTACGTCCATGAGTAGCAAACTACAGAACACTCTGTCGGACAACAAGAACACCAATTTCACCTTGGTCATCTCAGTGAGTCTACCCACACTAGATTACAATATCATGGAGGACATGAAGAAAACTTGCACAAACATCAGTTTGTGCGAGTTGGCTAAGATTCAAAGCCAACAAAATATTCTACTACGTGCACTGGGGCAGACATCTGCAGACATTGCAACCTCTACCAGTAAGGGAGAAAGTACATATCCTGGATCACTCACAACTGTGCTAAACACAGTCTTGATGGAAGAAGAAAACACTATTTGCCCCCCATTCTTGCTTTCATTTGAAATCTTTAATTGCAATGTTCACAACTGTTTGGTTGATTTTGGTGCACTAGCCAACGTCATGCCACTCTCCATTGCTAAGAAGATCAATGTGCAATGGAGTAATACATCCACATAGATCATCCAACTCAATTGGACATGCATAGCATCCATTGGTGAACTTCAAGTTGTAAACATCCAACTATCTCATGACATCCGAGTTCACCAGTGCATAAACATTGTAGTTGTGGACATATTGGAAGCATATGGATTACTACTTAGCAAAGACTGGTCTAGCATGATGAACAGATACTTTTCTACAAACTCGTCACACTTGTGTCTTCCATACCATGGAAAAAATAACCAAATCTAGGTGTAATCTGAGAGATACATGAGGCATAACATCACTCCCATCAATGTCGAGAATGAACAGTTGGCCTTCATAGAGGTCATGTTCGGCAACTGCCTCTTGGAAACAACGTTGGGGTGTTATCTCACACAACTAGCTCCAACCCCACTAGACATGCAGTTGGGTCTCCTTCCTTTCCCAATTGATGGAAATGAAACTTGTACAGTGCATTGTAACACTAGTAGCAGTAGTAGTAGCAATAGCAGTAGTAGTAGCAGTAGTACAAGCACTTCAAATGGTCCATGTACAAATGAGTTGTGGACAATGTACTTTGATGGATCAAACACATAGGATGTGTCTGGAGTGAGGTGTGCCTTGATTGACCCAAAAAAGGGAAACATTTGATTTTCAAGCCACTTGGATTTCGAGTGCACGAACAAAATTGTTGAATATGAAGCACCCATGTTGGGTTTGAAAAATCCATTAGCCTCAATCTGGTCATGATCAAAGTGGTAGGTGATTTGGAAATAGTGGTACGTTAGGTACGTAACACCATACACTATTTGTCACCTCATTTAAAGAGTTACTAGCAAAAAGTATGGCGATTGATCTCTAACTTCCAAGCATTTAACATCATTGTTGTGCCAAGAACACGTAATAAAGATGTCGATGCTTTAGAAAACACAGCTTTTAGGATGTCACAGCTTAGGGATAAATTTACTGTTAAAATTATGTATAAGGCTTCTATCCTTGATAAAATAACTAATTTACATGTTTTTGATGATGATCAATAGATACTGCATTTCATGGCCAACATTGATGTCTTCAAAGATGCAACAATTGATGAAGACGAGTATGAGTAGTCTCTACAAGATGGGGCTGATGACAAGAAAGGAAACCTCATCCCAAGGGCGTGGTATCTTTGCAAAATCTCTATGACTTGTAGAACTACTTTCAGGGGCCAAGGAACAACAAAACCCACAACTCCATAATGATGCATGAAAAGGTAAACTTGGGAACAAAACAAGATCTGAAGTTTGCCAATCTTGGTATGTGTTTTGCACAACATGAGCGACAACCCTTTGTCCACTTGTTCAAATATTATTGGGATGTGTTCATGTGGACATATGATGATCTAAAAACTTAAGACACGCGAATCATCCAACATGTCATTCCGATCAAGGAAGGGGTCAAACTATTTCAACAAAAGCTTAGGAAAGTCCATCTATCACTTGAACCCCTTATACAAAAAGAGAGGGCCAAGATGTTGGATGCATGGATCATATACAGAGTTTGTCATTCCACATGGTTTTCCAACCTTGTTCTTATACATAAGAGGCTCAGGGGGATCCTCTTGAGTGATTATTTCCAAAACTTGAGCCGCACCTCAGACAAAGACAATTACCATGTGTCGTCTATGGAGCATATTTTACAAACAATATCTCAGGTAGAAATGTTTTCCTTACTTGACAGGTTTTCAAGATATAATCAGGTCTTGGTAGAAAAACCGGATTGACTCAAAACTACATTCCGTACCAAGTGGGGTATGTTCACATACAGATAAATTCCATTTGGGTTCATGAATATAGGTGCAACTGTTTAGTGTGCCATGGGCATCGCCTTCCATGGAATCATTCGACAAAGCATAGTGGTGTACCTTGATGATGTGACTGTGTTTTCCAAAAATCGGTCAGACCACATATGCCATTTGAAGAAAATATTTGAGCGATACCGGAAATATGGGATTTCCTTGAATCCCAAAAAGAGCTTATTTATAGTGTCTCAAGAAAACCTCCTTGGGCACCTCTTTGCCAAAAGCGGGATCAAGGTTGATTTGGACTGGGTCCAGACCATTACATAGATCTCTCACCGAACAAACAAGAAAGCAATGCAATCCTTCTTGGGAAATATAAACTTCCTCTAGAAGTTCATCTCAGACTATGCGTAGATAGTAAAACCCATACAAGACGTGATCAAGAAGGATGCAGTCTACAACTGGGGCAAGAGGGAAAAGAATGAATTCATGCATATCAAGAAGGCTATAGCAGAAGGGCATGCACTTTACAACCTAGATTTCAACAAAGAGTTCTTGATATACACCTTTGCCTCTAACAACTCGCTTGCTGCAGTACTCACTAAGAAGGATGAGCTAAATGACAAACATCCCATCTCCTTCATGAGTGCAAGCATGCAGGGACTTGAACTCAACTACCCCTCCATTGAAAAACAAGCATATGTAGTATAAAAGGTGGTGAAACACTTCAGAACCTACATGTCGAAGAACCATTGCATAGTTTAGTGCCTCACCTAGGAGTTTTCTCATTGCTCATGCAACAAGAGTTGGGTGAATGACATTCAAACTAGATGACAGGCTTGAAAGAGTATGATCTTGACATCAAGACAGTTCACATTGTCAAGGGTCTTGCTCTCTACAGATTCCCAGCTGAGATAGTCCACACACAAGAGGAAGATTCCAAATATCTCACTGGTTGGGAGCAAGAAATCTAGATGTATGATGTAGAGTGAGCACCACTCACTGCATGTGGAAACTCTTCGTATGAAGATGTGTGCCAGTACCTTGAGCATGGCACCATAACCTCTCACTTCTCCATGAGGGAGAAGAGGGAACTATGCCTAAAATATTTTTCCTATCAGTTAGTGCATGAGTGCTTTACAGAAAACAAAGTAACATAATCTTGTTGAAGTGCCTGGAGGCACATGAATCAGAGAATGTTTTGAATGATCTTCATGATAGACCAACCAAGGGCCACTTGGTGGGAAATACCATTGTGCACTAAGTAATGTGAACTAGTTTCTATTAGCCCACATTGTTCAAGGATGCACACGCCAATGCGCACAAGTGCCCAGTCTGTCAGTGATTTGTGCCGACATAACACGAAGGTCAGCAACCCCGCTGCACCCTGTTGCAGTGACTGAATCGTTCCAACAATGGGGCCTGGACATCATCGGGGAAATTTTCCCACATTCTTGAAAACAACACTGCTACATATTGACAACAACTGATTACTTCACGCAGTGGGAAGAAGTAGCTCCACTCAAGAAAGTGAATGACCATGAAGTCATCAACTTCCTCCAACAGAACATCATCTCATGCTTTGGCATTTGGACATCACTTGCGTTTGACAATGGCCCTTACTTTTCATCTTTGAAGATTTATGATTTTGCATTGCAATATGGTATTGTGCTGAAGCACTCATCTAACTACTACACGTAGGGAAATGGTCTCATAGAATCCACGAACAAAAACCTTATTTGCATAATAAAAAAGACCATTTACTCTGAGTAGTGTAACTGGCACTCTACCTTGATGAATTGCCTATGGGATGATCGTGTAACACCCAAAAACTCTTTGAATACCTCGCCATACTTACTGGTCTATGGAAAAGAAGCCATCCTATGGCCTAACATCTACTTGCCTGCACTTCAGTTGTCTCAAAAATCCCAAGACAAGCCTTGTCTGCTAGTTCAGCGTAGGATGGATACACTTCACAAACTGTAGGAAGAAAGGATGAAAGCAAAAGAAAAAATTACACTCCACTAGAACTATATCAAGAGATGGTTCAACAAGAAGTCTGCAGGGGACACTAGCTTCAAGGTTGGTGACTTAGCCTTGAAATAGGATAAACCCCATGAAGACAAAGGCAAGAATACGAAGTTCCAATCCCTTTGGATTGGTTTGTACAGTGTACATGAGAAGCTTGGGCCACACACATACCATCTTCAGTCACTTGATGGGAGGATTGACAACCTTCCTATAAATGACCAAGATCTCAAGCAGTATTTTTAGTAAGTTGGGACCACACCCTGCGCCATGTACATAGTTTGTTTACTGCTTTTTTCTTTTCCGCTTTTCTCACTTTTTTGTTTTGTTTGTTTAATATCTTGCTATTTTTGGTTTTGTAAATAATTGTTGTCATTTACTAAGTTCTGGATTTTGAATGAGCATGTGGCTAAGATCTAAAGAGTCTTGTGACACTGTAGCACTTGGCGAGTATTGTGTCCACCTTCTTTGTGCTTGGTTATAAATTTCGACCAATGAAGTGATGATGGAAAATACGAGCTGTCTGCAAGGGAAGCTTGGGTCCAAACATCAACCTATGTCCACACTGGGAAACCCCATTCCTATACTCAGCCTTCTGATCTATGTGATCAAGCTCATCCAACTAGTAGAAACAGAGAAGGGGAAAATTCTAAATGAGAAAACCTATGGCAGAGATCTTACATGCTTCTATAAAGGAACAACCTCTTTTGCTCTCAATAAGTTAGGATCCCTCTTTTGCTGTAAAAATAAATAAGTGCCTATGCACAGTACTTCTAAAAAAATACAAAGGTGAAAGAGAGGTGAAGCATGAAACTCCACTGAGGTACTGACCAGGCTCGCTGACAATGGAGCAATGCATGTGTCCCGTGTGACTCTACCACAATACTGTTTAGGTCTTCTGGTAGCGGAGAAACACCAGAGATGAAAATTTATACTCTAAAAATTTCCAACTCACGAGCCAAATTACGTTTCCTGATTTCGAAACACAATGATCAAGTTGAAACTTGTGGTTGTGTGTGACTAAGTTGGTGAAAGGTGAACCATGTCTGTCCATGGGGTAAGTGGTGAAACCGAATTAACCCACACAATGATTCCATACTCCCTAAAAGACCAATGCCCTATGTTTTCAATGGACCAAAACAAAGAATTTGGAGGTCAACTTCTGTGTCGCCAAGTGTTGTAGCAGCTGCAACACTCTCTAAAATTTTGGTCTGCATCCAATTTTGGATCCTTCCTTGGGTTTTTACTTGATGTTTGCAAGCACTTGGGCTCATCTTATGAGCACATGTTGAGTCCTTGCACCTCCTCGCTTGACCATTCATTGGACATCTTTTTGCATGTTGGTCACAATGTCATGCTTGCAGTGATGTTTTGGCCATGCACAAGGTCCTCCTTTGTGTGCACAAGTTGTGTACGCTATCTAAATATCCATCGCACTCACACACAAAGTTGCATGCATTGTCACACAAGTGTCATCGCGATCATTCAATGCTCTATCACAAGTGTCGTGCTTGTCACTCACACCATCGGTCAATCCCACTGAGTGTATGTTGTCTTGATGGTTTGAGGCATCTTGTCATCAAGTCATGTTGAGTGTGTGTTCGCAAGGTCATGCATGTAAGAAGTCACTCATTCAAACACTTGGTATTTTGTTGAAACTCTATCGACTAGACCATCCTACAACAACCAGACATAAACTGAGCTCCATTGTGTAGTTTCACCTCTCAGTGATCATGCATTACTGTCGAGAATTGCGCAGAGCTTGAGGCTACATCCTAGGCAGTCTGCACTGCGCAATCCTGGAATTGACCCGACCGACTGTCACCCAGAACAACATAGAAGTTTCCCAACAATCCATTTCAATATGTGCTTCCTGTAAGCACATCAAACGAGCCTCCATCTTGTCAACCAAAGAGTTTGACCAGCTAGTGACAGCAAGCCTCACTCCTCCAAACATATGCGTAGAAGCTGCCAAGCATTCTCGCTTCTGCTAAATGAAGAAACTATGTAGACAGGATGGATAGACACATTGTGTCTTTCACTTCACTATCCTAAAAAATTGCATAGTTTTCCAGCCAGTCACCAAGTCAGTCGGCCTATTGCTCACCCAAAAAACTATGCAGTTTTCATGAGTAGTCCCCCAGCTACCCAGCATCCTTCTCAGCTCAGAAACAGCACAAGGATGTCCAACAGGCTAGCCTCCCAGCATTGCGCAATTTTTTCTAGTAGCCTCCTATAGTCTGCTACCATCTCCCCAGAAAAATTGCGCAATTTTTCCAAGAAGCCTCCTCCTTGCAAGATTTTACCAACTGATCATCACTTGTCAAAATCAGATCATTGACATAAAGTACAATAATCAATGGCTTACCTTCTACCATGATGTGGTAAATGTTTGCATCTTCTTCACTCTTGGTGAAGCCTAACCCAGTGAAATCGCTATCGATTCTGGTATACCAAGCACAAGGTGCTTGCTTCAGCCCATACAATGCTCGCTTGAGTTGGAAAACATGCGACTCGCGATTGAAGGTCTCAAATCCTTCGGGTTGCTCAATGTATACCTTTTCCTCAATCTTCCCATTGAGGAACGTTGTCTTCACATCCATCTGATGGATCTTGCAACCCATCTGAGCTGATAGAGCTACCATCGATCTGATAGATGCATACCTTGCTACAAGATCAAAGGTCTCATCATAGTCGATCCCCTCATCCTGTAAGAAACCTTGGGCAACAAACCTTGCCTTGTGTTTCTCAACATTACCATCAGCTGCCTGCTTTACCTTGTAAAGCCATCGAGAACTAACCACTGAATTGTCCCTAGGTCTAGGGGCAACATCCCACACATTGTTCCGTATGATAGAATCGTACTCTTCTACCATTGCGTCAACCCAAACTTGTTGCTACACTGCCTCCTGAAAAGAAGAAGGTTCGATCGCTACACACTCCCCAACCAGGGCCATGTAGCCAGTGTATCTCTCGGGAGATCTACTTTTCTTGCACTGAGAGGATGTCTGCCCCACATTCTCTCTCGCATCTAGCATCAATCTATCAACTTCCTACGAGTGTTTCCGCTGGTCTCTGGAAGACTCTTCAGGAGTGGTGGTCTCCCCTACTGGATCCTCTGCATGTGGCTGATCCACATCATCGGGAGGCTCCTCCTCCTTTAGAACTAAAAGTTCCTCATCACCATGCAACTTGAGCTCCCTCTCAAGTGACACTCGCATGGCTCTCTACTCATCGAACTTCAAATCCCTGTGCACTACGGTCCTCTGACTGGTAGGCAGAAACACACGATAGTTATGGGGTGTATCTGTGTACCCCACAAGTATCCCCAACTCAGCTTTTGGGTCTAGCTTCTTCTGAGCATCTTTGGTCTCATGACAGAAAACTTGTGATCCAAAGATGTGGAAGTGACTCACATCTGGTCGCTTCCTCAAAAAAGCCTCCATAGGTGTCTTCATCCCAAAAATATGATGAGGACTTCTGTTCTGAAGGTACACTGTTGTATTGCATGCCTCAGCCCATAGATGAAGTGGTAGGCTTTGGTCATGCAACATCACTCGAGCTGCTCCCACTATAGATCTGTTCTTCCTTTCGGCCACCCCATTCTGTTGTGGGTTATGAGGTGTCGTCAGTTCCTGTTTAATTCCTTCTGCTGCGCAGAAATATTTAAACTGCTGGGAAACATACTCTCCACCATTGTCACCACACAAGGCTTTTACTTTCTTCCCAAATTCTTTCTCTGCCAAGGCTTTAAACTCACAAAACCTCAGGAAGGTTTGATCCTTCTTTTGCATGAAGTAGATCCAACATCTACAAGAAAAATCATCAATAAAAATAACATAGTACCTTTTCTTAGTGGTGGAGGTTCTAGAGAATGGTCTGCATACATCTGAGTGAACTCACTCCAAGATTGCTCGAGCTCTACTATCCCAATCCTGAAAGGAAGCTTTTGCATACTTACCCAGGGTGCATCCTTTGCATGTGTCTGTTTGCTCTATTTTTCCCTTGGGTAAGCCAGTAGAAATTTGTTGCATGATCTTCAAGGCCCCATGATGCAAGTGACCCAGTATCCTATGTCACAACTCACCAACATCTTGGCTTTGCACCACCTTTGCTTTGGAACTTATTGTAGCATAGTCATCTACCTCCAGCTTGTAGAGATTATTTACTCGAATCCCAATTCGCTTGGTCTGTCTGGTGCTGATATGCCTCGGGAAAACTTTTTCTTTACTAAATACTACATCATAGCCTTTATCTTCTAGCATAGCAATAGACACAAGATTATTTTTCAAACCTGGTACATACTTAACAATAGATAGGGTGAGAGGAGCACCACACTCCCTCTGAAACACAATTATACCTTCACCTGAGACACATTATTTTCCATCATCGCCCATCTTGATCCGCATTTGGAGATCCTTCTCCTCCAATGTAGTGAAAATATTCTTGTCACCCGACATGTGGAAAGAAGCTCCATTGTCTAGGTACCAAACACATTCCACCATGGATGAAACCATGCATGTGATAAGCGAGAAATCCAGCTCAAACTGTGAGGCTAATGCATCACCATCAAATCCCTTGGAGGAACCCTTCTTGGATTTCTTTAGTGGACAATTCATTACATAATGGCCCACTTCATGAGAGTGAAAGCATCGCACTTTCAACTTGTCAACCTTCTTCCCACCATGAGAAGATTTGGATTGGGACGCCTTCCCTTTCCTTTCTTAGCTTTACTCGCTAAAGCTAGATTTTCTTCGTCATCTTGTTTTGATGAAGATTCATCCCTGGTGCTTCGCCTTATCTCCTCCTGCATTAGATCCAACCAAAGTCGTTCCCAATCTGATAGTTTCTCTCTTCCATTAACTAAGTCCTGATAGCTATGCCAACTCTTAGGAAGACCAAGGAGTGAAAGACTCACCATGTCATCATCAGCAGTCATGATCCCTATGCTTCCAAGCTCATCCCTGCAGGTGGTGATCTTGTTCAGGAACGTAGAGATTGTGTTGCCCTTTTTTCACTTGATCTTTCAAAGTTTATCTTTCAGAGCCAGCTTCCTTTGATCGCTGCTATTCTGATAAAGATATTTCAACATTTTCCACATCGAAAACGGAGTTCCTTCCCATGGAGGCTCAAGAAAATGTGATCTTGAACTCCCTCCAGGATGATTCTCCTTGCTCTAGCCACACACTTTTTCCATTCCGCCGGTTGAGTAGCATCAATTGACTTCTGGACTCCCTGATCAATGAAGTCCTTTAGACCGTTATCTTCTAACACTGCCTCCATGAGATCCTTCCAGGCTATATAATTCAAACTGCCATCAAGGGCATATTCGAGTCTCAAACCACTGAACACCATCGATGAAATAGATGTGATAAGAACTCAATTTAATATCCAGAAACCAAACTTCGAACTTATGCTGCTTGTATAATGTTCTTCCTTGATCACTTTTGCTCTGATACCATGTATAAATTCCCACTGTAGATCACTTGGTAATGCAATGTACTAAAGTAAAACACTTGATCTACTTCTACAAACAATTGAGCGGAAGCTTAATTGAACATGAGCAACATCAAGCATGAAAAAATATAGCTGAGAATGAGAAGTAATCAACCATAACATAGAAGATATATCACTAGGGAAAGCACCAGCCTAAAACTCCAACTCTGTATTATCATACAAGTGGAAATCTTGTTCAAGTTACAAAAAGAATCAGCTCTCAAGCTGTCTTGCTCTCTCTACAATCAATCAATACAGCTCACAGACTCAATAGACATAGAATATATCTTCCTCAAGTCCTCCAAGCCTCTTATTTCCTTACGCATTTTTTATTTGGGTCCAATGATATCACATGTGTGAATTGGCCTCATCACACTCACTGTAACCTCAGGTCCAACTGCGCAATCCTCAAGGAATAATATTCCTTCTACCTGCAAGGAATATTCACCAAGGAATATCCTAGCAACTGATAGTACATTGTCCCACCATCTGATCTCAACTGGGTCTCTAACTGAACTGACATGCATGAGTTATCCATGAGTGAATATTTAGTTATCTAAAATACAGTAGTTACATGCATGCAAGCATTAACTAACTGAACTCTCATTAATTTAACAAACTGTTCAATTAATCTAATTGGACTTGACTCAGTTAACTGAGCCAACTAATTACAACTCACTCTTATCTATTTAATTGATGGATAAATCCCTCAATCAAAGGAGAAACTATTGCATGTCATCACATAGACTTCAAGTTCATAATTCCTTAACTAATTAACTCAAGATTAATTAATTAATCAATTTACAAACTGCTGTTAATATCAAATTCGAATTTTACTTCCTATGTTTAGTCCAGGGACTGACTAAAATAAGAAGGGATCCCAAAATGCTATTTTTAGAAAATCTATTTTTAGCACTTTCACTTTTCACCCATTGTAGCTAAGATCTCCAATGGCTAAACTACTATTTATAGCCCAACTATTTATAACAGTGCTATTTTTAGCATATTCTATTTTTAGCATTTCTTGTTGCAAATCTCAACAGAATATGACCTTTCTGCAATTCCTAGAAATCAAAATATCATTGCAAATAGAATGGCTTTTTTAGCTAGCTCTTGTAAAATGCCTTACCCTAATCGACAATATACAGTGGAAGTGAAACATCGACCAGTTGTACCAGATAATATGAAGTATTGGCAAGTGTTTGCCAATGATAAACAAACTGAAATATTTCTACAGTCTAAGGATGAATATGAAGACGATAGTATAGACGAAGAGTGTGAAATAGAAAATCAAATGGCTGTACATTCCAATGTAGAAAAGCAATTAGACAACTCAAACATAAATATACATATAAATAAAGTTGTAAATAAATTAGAATTTCTTGAGATAGATCTAGAGAAAGAAGAGTTTGAAACACTTCAGTTAAAGGATAACGTTTTACCTAGAGGTTTAGTTCCACTTGAAGAATTTTTTGATTTCAATGATGTAGCTAAGAAGCCTAAGATAGAGTCCACAGGGGCAGCAGTAGAAGAGTGTAACATAGGTAGTGAAAAACACCATAATATCATAAAACTGTCCAAATCACTGCCAACTGTTGAAAAACTAAAATACATCAGTTTATTCAAGGAATTTAGTGATGTTTTTTCCTGAAGCTATGAAGATATAAAAACTTATGATATTGGTATTATACAACATAAAATTCCAATTAAAGAGGATCAGAAACCATTTAAACAAACAAAAATACATCAGTTTATTCAAGGAATTTAGTGATGTTTTTTCCTGAAGCTATGAAGATATTAAAACTTATAATACTGATATTATACAACATAAAATTCCAATTAAAGAGGATCAAAAACCATTTAAACAAAATCTTCAGAGAATAAATCTAGTACGGATGCCTCTAATTGAGAAAGAAATTAAAATAATGTATGATTCTAAAATCATAGTCCCTCTTAGCTACTCTAAATGGTTTTCCAATATAGTACCAACTAGGATGAAAACAAGTAAAATCAGATTATGCATAGATTTTAGAAACCTTAATAAATTTTCCCTAAAGGACAACTACCCTTTACCAAAATGGATCACATCTTACAGAAGGTAGTTGGATCTTCTAGGTTTTCGTTATTAAATGGCTTCTCAGGCTACAATCAGGTTTTAGTTCACCCTAATGATCAAGATAAAACAACTTTTACTATTCCATGGGGTAGCTTCATGTATATGAAAATTCCTTTTGGGTTAATGAATGTTGGAGCCACATTTCAAAGAGAAATGGATATTGTCTTTGTTGATGAAATTGGTTGGTTTATTGTGATCTATCTAGATGACATTACTGTTTATTCCAAGGCTGATGAAGAACATTTGTTACATCTGAGAAGAGTATTTGAGAAATGCAAGAGGTTTGGAATTTCACTAAATCCTAATAAAACACTTTTTGGCCTTGAAGAGAGAAAACTTCTAGGTCATATCATCTCTAAGGAAGGTATTAAAATTCATCCCAAAAGGATTGAAGCCATTTTGAAAATCAACCATCCTAGAAACATTAGGGAACTTCAATCATTTATTGGTAGGATAAAATTCCTAAGGAGATTCATCCCCAACCTTGTAGAACTCCTCATAAATATAAAAAAATATGTTGAAAAGAGATTCAGAAATAAGATGGAACATTGAGGCTAGGAAATCATTTGATCAAGTTAAATAAGCATTGACAAAAGCACCAATCCTAATCAGTCCATATTTCACCAAGTGTTTTATACTCTTTTCATTTGCATCTGAACACACTGTTGCATCTGTTCTTTTACAGAAAAGCAATGATGGATTTGAATAGCCCATTTCTTTCTTCAGCAAGGTTTTAAGGGATGTTGCATTGAAATATAACATAATGGAAAAACAAGCCTTTTCATTAATAAAAGAAATCAAATATTTTAGGGTGTATATCCTCCATTATCACATAATTTTTTATGTACCAAACACTGTGGTCAAGGATATTTTAATCCAAAATGGACCAGTTGGTAAAAAAGGCAAATGGATTTCCATCATTCTTGAATATGACATAGAAATCAAACCCAACAAGCTTATAAAAGGACAAGGATTAGCCAAATTGATGGTTGAGTCTACCTTTAATGCATTAGATATCAACTTTGTAGCTGCATTAGATGATCAAGAGGAGTAGGTGATGCCACAATTAGATGAGGCTTTTATAAACTCACCCTGATATGCAAACCTCATTTTTGTTTCATTCAATTTAAATGCTCCTCCTAGTTTAACTAAGACAAAGGCTACATTTCTAAAATTGAAAGCAGCGAAATTTTGCATCATAGATAATGTTTAATATTGGAAAGATGTTGAGGGTATTTTACTAAAGTGTCTATTGAAAGAACAATGCAGGAATTCCATGAAGGTGATTAAGGTGGGAATCTGTACTAGAAAACCACTGCTAATAAGATCATTAGAGCTGGTTTCTATTGGCCTACTCTTTTCCCTGATGTTCGTAAGAAGGTAACCTCTTGCCACAAATGCCAAATATCTGATGGGAAAAGAAAACTATTGCCTCTACCTTTAAAACCCATATCTGTTGAAAGTCCTTTCCAACGATGGGGATTGGATTTCATTGGAGAAATCCATCCACCATCCTCTGCCCAACACAAATGGATCATCACAACTACCGATTACTTCACTAAATGGATTGAGGCCATAACTTCTAGATTGTCTACTGATGTTGTCATTATCAAATTTCTGGAAACCAATATCTTGTCTAGATTTGGGTGTCCCAACAAGACCATTACAGATAATGTTGTAGCTTTTAAATCCAAGAAAATGATAGACTTATGCAACAAGTATCATATTAATTTGGGATATTCAACTTCTTATTACCCATAGGGTAATGGGTTGGTTGGATCCTCAAATAAGATTGTGGTAAACATTATTAAAAATTTGTTAGAATATAACAAAAATTCATGGCACAACAAGTTAAAAAATACACTTTGGGCTGATAGACTGGCAACAAAGAAATCAATTGGCATGTCACCATACGATTTGGTTTATGGGATGGATGATGTTTTTCCATATTCTTTAGGAGTTCCAGTTATGAATATAATTCAGGAATTGCAACCTAATGACATCCAGAGGAGGATCAATTAGACTATTCAATTGCAACAATCTAGGTAAGAAGTCTACAATAAAGCTTAGGTCATCTAAGTGAATATCAAAAATATTTTTGATAGAAGAACTAAAGTAGATGATTTCAACTTGGGTGATAGAGTTTTAAAATGGGATTTTAGGAGACAGGACAAAGGAAACCATGGGAAATTTGATAATCTATGGATAAGAACTTATATCATTGATGTTTTCAGAGGACATGATGCATTTTTTCTCAAACATCCAGATAGAACAGAAATTCCTGGTGGACCTATGAATGATAGAATGTTGAAGAATTATTTCTCTTAGCAATAGAGGTTTTCTCGCAAAGAAGGCCCTAAGCTTCAATTTATATGCTACCATAAGTATTTCAACAACAAAAGAAATCAGGTTTAGATATTGCTGAAATGGAACACTGAAGGCTACTGATCAAATGTTCTAGGCACCTCACATGGAGAGTGCCATCCCTAGCTGGAGCCACTATTAGGGCCCTACAATTTATAAGACCTCAAGGTGATTGAGTATTTTATCTCAGAAATCTCATATTGTAAATAATTGTCAATCTGTGATTGATTTCCCTAAGAAACTAGAATAAAAATGAAAAGAGGGTATAAACAAAAAAAAGGAAAACAAAAAAACATTGAAGAAAGAAAAGAATAAAAGATAGAACCCCATCAAAGAAAGAAAAGCAAAAAGAAAATAATATGGAAAGTGTTGCAAATTTAAATGCCACTACGTATAGATAGTTTTCTTCATGATTGATAAATAAAGATTGTGTGCAGCTTATTTAAAATACCACAATGACTAGTTATATGTTTAATCATACAGTGTAATCATGGTTAAACATGTTTAAATTTCTGTAAATTAGAATAGAGAATAAAGATTTTCCAAACATATTAATCTTGGTAAATGAGTACTTAGGTAGAAAATGACATTGGTTCAACTGTTCAATCTGAATCAATAGGAGAAATAAGCAATAGGATTTAAGTAGTTTCTTTATGTTCCATAAAGGAAAATAATTATGGGTTTGCTAGTCTAAATGCAGTCCTTTAGAAAAATAAAAATGTTAGCTTAGTTAAAGGGTAGGAAGGAATAGTTTGGTTTTATAAATGTATTTGTGTGCCTTTTCCCTAAGTCTCAATGACATTATAAAAGAAAGGCATGCTGGGATAATGTATATTCATGACATGTTTCATAGCCCAACTATTATCCTAAGTTTCAAAAGAAAATACCAAAGGCACATATGGAAAAAAATTTGTTTGTCATTTATGGTTAAAGGGGCCACAACCAAACACATCGGGATTCTTCACTCTTTCGGATTGACGACACCCATTTCTTTTCGCCCCCCCCTCCATCATAGCTTTACTGCCAGGGGGTGGTCCGAAAAGGTGATATTCTCCACCGGACCCCATCACAACATGGCTTCCTCCCTACATTTCGTACCCCCCAGCCTACACCACTTACCACCTCCTAACCCCTCCAAAAACCATTTTCTCTCTCATCCCTTTACCATGTCCCTACCCGACACCTCCGCCACTCCTGTCACGCCACGTCTCATTATTGTTGTCCAATTAAATGTCTTCCCAACAAATTACCATTAAACATTCATTTTTTCCTTCCCGGGTAACCATTCAACTTCAACGGTCCTGCACCAACCTCCAATGGAACTTGCCAATCCTTCCTTAAAACCCTAAACCATATTTATCGTCCTTTTCACTTGGCTGTTCTCTATAATTCTCAAGTTTTCTCTGCAAATCCACCTGTTTCAAAAGATTTGTTGAAGCCTGATCAAATTGTCAACGTTTTGTCTCCCCTCCCCTGACAGCTCAAAACCTGAAATTTGTTTCTGATAAGATTTTCCTTCCGTCACCATTAATTGTTCACTGGTCTAATTATACCTCCAAAGAGAAAGAACCAAGAAAATTCTGTTAATACATTAATCCCTCCATTTATAGACTTAGACAATATTCCGTTAGCTAATAGGGATTACAATATTAATGAGACACAGTGCGACTGTGAATTGTTAGAACTTTGTTATTGGCTGGAGGATAAACATGTTGATAAAACAGATGAAATTGGACTCTAGGAGTCCAATTTTCGTCACTATATTTTCCATCTAACCTTCCATACCCCTGAATTCACCAGGAAATTTCAAGCTTGCTATGTTCCCAGCCAAAGAGCCATTATGACTCCATCTGGTGAGATCCTTTTTCCAATCACTACGCAATCTATTAACCAAATGATGCTAGCTCATTCTGTGGAAAACAATGCCCCATTTTCCTTAGAAGCCCTCATCGAACTCTACCAGAAGCTTGATTTTATTAGAAGAGCCAAGATTTTTGATATCTTCTTACCAGAAAATGCCCAATTGCCAAAGAATAATCCTCCATACCCTTCCTCAATATTCCTTGATCAAGATAAATAGATTAGAACCATAATTTCATACATTCTGGGTTATTGTTCTGATTAGTGGGTAGATGAACCCATTCTAAGCTTCCTTTCCATCTTTTCCACAGATAGCAAACCATCTATTTTGTTTAATTTCAGTCAATCCCTGGCTGATAACATCCATGAGCAGTTTCTTAAATTTCGAACAGAATAGGTGTTTAAGTACACTTCAATTTTAGTTTGTATGTTTCTATATGCTCAAGCAGATAGGTTCATTTTTTCCATGCAGAAGCTAGATGAAGAGGGAAACTAGTAGCCTGTAATATTTTGGACTTCTTTATTGATGAAAGAGAAACAAGAATTCTCTTATAAACAGTTCATTGAAGAGTTTTTTCGCCTAGCTATGAGTATCCTAAGCAGCTTAGCAGAACCTAGAAGGCATAAAGAGGATTCTACATTTGACAGATCAAGCTAGGACTGGAGATTGGTATTTATACCAAAATTACACTGAAATCAGAGTTTATGGATGTGAGTTAGCACCATACAAGCTCCTGAAATACCTCCCTATGAGTATTTTTTCCCTTGAGTATATCAGAAAAATGCTTAATTCAGATGAGATTCACTTTTTGGTGACAAATAAGAAGTCCCAGTTTTAGATAAAGACACGGGTGGTCCCTTTCATATGCATCACTAGGTTAGCAGGAGAAGAATAAGATGAAATCCTTAAAGAGATGAAATTCAGCCTGAGTTTCACATGGTCTTATGACCCTTGGGGTACCATTTCTAAGTTGAGAGTAGAAAACAAAACTACTCCATATATCCATACCCCAAGGCTTGAGATTGAGAAATATGTGAACCAGTCATAATGGGCATAGAATACATTACAAGAAGCTGAAGAGCAGTTGTTTTCTACTTCAAATTTACAAAGCCCCACTCCTCAAGAGAAAACAAATAAAAGACAGAGAGAGGAGGGATCATAATCAACAATAGGTAGTGAGACCAAGGATTTCAGAATTAGTTACAAGAAAAGAGCTAAGATGACTCCTAGGATAGATGCAGAAAAGGAGGTAGAAGATCAAGTTGCCATCATAATTGGAGAAATACCATCTACAAGTAGCAATTTTGTTACATCTCCTACTGGACCTTCAATATTACACGGTCTAAAAGAAACGAAGTTATCTTCACAAGATGTCCAAGGAAAAAAGGAAAACTATATTTTTGATAGGTACCGAGAGATCAAACTTAAGAATGAAATTATTAAGAACAATACCTACAGTTAGTTTTGGAAGAAGATTTCCAATTCACAGAACAAATTATTATCAGTTTTTGATAAAGAACAAGGAAATATGCAGATGGCCTCCCTTGAGGCCCAAATTCCACATCCTAAGACACCAGCAGATTACAAGAGCATAGTATTTGAATTCAGCACCAAATATATCCATCACATTGATCAAATGGAGATGCATAAACAAACTAGTGAGATGATTTCCTCTACCTTAACTATACTGCCATGTCATTGTCAAAGCTGCAGGTTTCATATGCAAACATTCAGCCACAGTTAAAAATGGAAAAGATATCTTCTTTAGCAAAGGACAATAGAATCAAATATTTGGAAATTTTGGTAGTCAAGATAGGATATGATCCTAAAGATATAAATTCTGCAAAAGAGATCATCAAGAAGAAAAATATTGACATTGGAGCATTGAGAAAGCAGCTGAAACTGCCAGCCATAGAGGATCCCTTGGCTAAAGATATTAAAGAAAATGAGACACAAAAGGTTGACATGATGAAGTTAATCATAGAGAAAAATGTTCAGATGAGACAGATGGAGGTAGAAATGGAGAAAATGATCAAAGAGAAAGAATAGAGTCAAAGGGTAACCATAGTCCCCATGGATGCTATACCCATCAATCAAGTCCCAGTTATAGGAACAAAAACTACAACAACTTCTTCAACTCAAGCTACAAGTGTTGAGCATGTGATAAAGACGCTGGAAAATATGTCAATCCACTTAGAAGAAATTAATAAGTTGCATGGGCAGCTCAAAGCTCTGCAAGAACAAAAAGCCATAACTGAAGCTTCTCATTTGGTTCAAGTACAAAAGTCACAAAGGCTACCAGAGAGGTTACAAAGGGTGGAGAAAGATACAACAATTGGTCAAACCTTGGCCCAAGCCAAGGAAACCATTTGGATGGGCATTTTGGATTCCATGAATGAGATTTGGCCATGCATCCAAATCATTTATGAATAGAAATAACTGATACAAAAGGCCACTAAAACCATTGTTGAAGTAAGGGAAAATGTAGGAGATATGCCTACAAAAGCTTCCCACATCATCAAATTATTGAATACAAAGAATAAGAATGAGCTTGAAGAATTGGGAATTAGTGACAGGATTGCCACCATCTTGGAAGTCAAGAAGATTTTGACTAAAAGAAATCTCATTAATCAATTAGAGGAGAAATGTGAAAAATGGAGTTGGGAGTGAACAAATTCTTCAATAGGATTGAAGCATTAAATCAGAAAGGATTGCCCAACATATATGTGATTAATGAAAAACTGGTTACCCAAGAAGATTATGCTATGAAGATGAAGGAAGTGGCCAAAAGCAGTATTAAATTCAGTGGTATAAAAGTAAACATGATAGCTAGAGCATTCTTAGAGACAATGGAAATAACATCTTTATCTAGCATGAGGTAAAACATATCTTCACAGTAAAGCCAACATTTGCAAAGTATACTAAGGCTGATGAGATTTACCAAAGGGTAATTAAGTTAACCATTTCAGATGAAAAAAGGCAAGAGGGACTATGTGATTTATTGGATTAAAAAGCAACTCGAATGCAATAAGAATATCAGCCAGCACATCATCCAGCGACATCAACCAACACATCAACTAGCAAAACATGGTTATAAGTTGATTCAACAACCGAATCCACCAAAACAAAGCCATCTCTTAATGCAGTTGTCCACCTTGCCTATGATTCTGCAAAAGATCGATTTTATTGTTTAGGATAATGCTAATAATACATTGTTAGTTGAGACAAGAATTTTGTAATTATTTTTATAAATACTTCGCAGTTTGAAGTATTACAGGTTGGTTGTTGAATATAATTTCCCCTGCAAATTGTAATTTCCAAGTTGTTGGAAGCATCAATAATACAAGGACATTCTTCACAGGATTCATGTGGTGTACGATATTATGTTCATGTGTTTAAACATTGTTTCTTTTCTCTGTCATTTCTGAAAAGCTTAATTACATAACAGAAACTGTGACGAATAGGATATGTTATCAATAATACAAGGACATTCTTCATAGGATTCATGTGGTGTACGATCTTATGTTCATGTGTTTAAACATTGTTTCTTTTCTCTGTCATTTCTAAAAAGCTTAATTACATAACAGAAACTGTGACAAATAGGATATGTTATACAAAGCACCTTATTCTGGTTGTTAGTGATTTATATGTTTTCTGCTAAAGTTAAATTAAGGAATCCTTCGTTGCTCCTTAGTTTCTACTGAATATTACATTTCTTCTATTTCATAATCCATTTAAAATTATGAAAGATCCAACTAGTGCAACCTCGCTTGCCTTGTGAAACTTCTTCAAAGTTTGATGCAGATCCAATTAATCTTTAGACTCCATAGCCCAATGGAATTATAGTAATTTAATGAACCAAACAATCCAATAAAAAACAATCAGTACAGTAATAACTAGCCTAAAATTTACACCAAACTTAGCTAAATTTTATAGGGAGATCCCTCTCTGAAGCTGGTAGGGCTAGATCCTAGCTTCCAAAGTGGTTTTGATGTTGTCCTATGTGATTAATCCCTCAACCTCAAAAATACAGAATGAAAATAGGGTGGATACCATGGGAGGATGAACACGAAGGGTGGATTTCACTTAAAATACCATGGTAAAATACCATGGGTTAATGAATACCATGGGTGGATGCCACTTACAATACCATGGTTAAATTCCATGGGTGGATAAATACCATGCGTGGATGAATACCATGGGTGGATTTCATTTTCCATTTAGATCAATAATGGATGTCTAGTGATCTTCCTACTTGTTGTCCATATTTGCATAAATCTAAGGAATTGTATGACCAACAACCCCAAATCTCTTTGCCTCCTAAGCACTATAAATCTAAGGCTTGCAACCTTGGTACAATGGATAATTCTTCTTGTGATGATCTTTGCCACAAATACAACACTATAATGGTCCCCTACCTTCACCTTTATTTGGCTTCTCTCCAGGATGAGGCCCATGTTGTTGGCATTATGAGACAAGTTTTGTCCTTGATGGCAAATCACTCAGATGATAAATTATAGTGCAACAAATTTATTTTCAAGTTCACATAATTTTATGCAAAGAAACGTTTACTTCATGTAGAGAAAAGTTCACGGAATTTTATGCAAAGAAAAGTTTATTTCATGTAGAGAAAAGTTCACGGAATTTTATGCAGAGAAAATTTT